>CAUYRT010009468.1:0-82557 GCA_963574885.1 Lepilemur ruficaudatus | reverse complement strand
TTTTTCCCCCCAAATGTTTTCAATCTGTGGTTGGTTGAATCTGCCATGCAGAACCTGCAGATACTGAGGGCTGACTATGTGACTGTATTTGACTTAGGTAAGGTCAAGTTTCATCCACAAGCAGAAGCCCATAGGTCTGGCTTCCACCTGTGACCACCTGGTTGTGGCCAGTCATCTGGCCTTGCACTGAGCTTACCTGAGCTCTGACTGCGAGCTGGGTGGCCTTGCAGGATCAGCCATATGCAACAGGTGGGGCAGCCCTGTCTGGAAGCACCTGGTCCTCTTCTACTGTCCTCTCCTTTGCAATGTCTGGCAGCCGTCGCAGATTTCCCCTTCAGTTCCTCGAACTATTCCATTTCATGGGGATCTTTCTTCTATAAGCTAGGAACTCTTTAAGTTTAAGAGTAGTGACATTCTGAGTTCTCTCTGATTTACTTTTGTAACAAGATGGTTGAATTTCTGCCAGAAGCTTGTCAGAAAGATGCACGTAGGTCAGAGCAATTTTAAGGTAATAAAGAATTGTCAAAGGCCTGTGCAAGTCTTGACAAGTGGATTTTCACCATCACCTAACACAGCTTTCCTGATAATGAGGAAGATGTTAAAATGTTATGCAAAAACAAGCAGCTGTTTCTGCTGTCCATAAGGACTGGAAAGAACTGAATGCGACCTCTGCCCTCGCAGGGCAGACAGTGTCCATAAAACACCTGCTCAGGAGATCATAGTATACCTGCATCCTGAAAGTTACACACTGAAACTCTGATTGTAGTATTCTAATGAAAACAAAATAGAAAGCCTATTGCTTGATGACTTGGGAATATTAAGACACAGAAAAGAAAGAAGAAAATGGAAAGCCTGGAATATAAACACAGTGTTCATATTCAGCTTGTGAAAACCATCTAGATGCGATGACAAAGCCTCCTGCAATCTTGTTCTACCCAACGAAATGTGATAAATGTGTGCAATTCTTGAAAATGTCTATTTTGCAAGCACTATTATTCATTTTTCTATCATGCAAATTCCACCACTCTAGACAATTCCACTGCTTACTTTTCAGAACTTCAATATCTATCTTAATATTGCAATATGGGGGAATTTTCCAGCTAACATGATGCAGGATTATTTTTATATGTAGTACAAAGTGTACTCTTCAATAATATCTAGGCCCAAACTAAATTTGATATATATAATGGCCTACTTTTAAAAGGCCCAAGGGCTCTTACATCTGCATGAATCTATGTCATGGACATTAAAGGAAACACTTCTACTATAATACTCAGGCAAGAATTCTTGTAACCCAGTCTGAAGAACAAACAAAACGAACATATCAGAGTATCTGTAGATCACTCCAGATGTTCTGACCTCTACTTAAGCTGCAGAGTCAACCAGTGCTCTGCTTACAGATGTGAAGTGGTGATTCTATAAGAGGGAGGGACACCCAGAAAAAGTATAGCCTTTCTTAGAAAGAACTAATGGATTTGCTGTGATAGTCCAACATCCCCCAATATCAGAGAATGTATTCTTCGCAGTACCATCTAGCTGGAACTGTATTATATTTACGAAAGTCAGATAAAACATTCCCAGATAGCACAGCACTCACAGACATATTTATACCAGAGCAGAAGAGAGAAATTGACTCTAGTCAAGGTATAGTAAGGCTCAGTAATCATATGTAACACTCCCTAGTGCCAAGTGTTGGGTAAAATACTTCTTGAATATACTCAACAATTCTATGAGAAATCCTACAGGTAATTTCTTTTACAGCCAAGAAAACAAAAATTTAAAGAGAGTTTGCCACTGGCCTGAAGACACATTGCTGGTTAAGAGAAAGAGTTAGGATTCAAAATCAGGCAGTCAGACCTCAGAGCCAGGTCCCACTGCCCTGTGCCTTGGGTACTTTCTCACAGGCTACTTGCAGTATTGTTGCTTCTCACACTGTGGCCATTGCTAAAAAGCTGCTTATGAATGGACAACACAACCAATTTTTTCTGCTCATCACTGAAAGATGGCACCACAATAGAATCAAGGAATTCACACATTTTTAGGACATAGGAAGCTGCCAGTAGAGTTTCCAAGACATTTCACAAGAAAACTAGAGCTCATTAAGGAATTGTCAATCATTTCATGTGGATTCCATCCTTGCACTAATTTATTTTAAAACTAGAAATGTAATATGCCAACTTCATGGAAAAAAAAATCATAAAGAGAAGCTGAGCCATCTAATCAAACAAGTGATTTATGAATGAGTTGTACGTATCTTCCAGACTATCCCAACCCTAAGTCAGTTTACAAGGGGCAAGCCTTCCCCAGGTTTGGAATTGATCTTCTGAGAGTGATGTTAGTAAAACAGCAAGAGCTAATGGCTTAGGCTTAGCCACTGCCCAAGGGACCACTTGAAAGATAATCATGCCTGAAAGACACCCACGTCCAATCAGAGTCCCCAGTGTAGCCACCAGACTGGAACAATGCTAAGGAGGGTCAGCCTTCCAACACTGGTGGCTTTCTGGGGTTTTTCCTTTATTCTCTGTCAATATCCCTCTACCTGCAGCAGCCCCATCACCCCATGACCTCATCCATCCCTCTGGCTTCACTTGCAGGCTGAGGATTCACAAATCTTTGGAGCTGATCGCTCTTGAGCTCTGACTCTTCCAGATGTCAAACTGCTTTCCATATGTCTTCCTTCACTTGAAACTCATCCTAAGATTCACCGCCCTCCTAACTTTAACCACTCCTTTTTCTCAATCTCAGTAATGACATCATTATATACCTGCCAGTTTTTACTCCTCCCTCTTCTTTGCCCTCCGTAATGGACAGGTCCACAAATACAGGTGAGTCTCCCATAAACATGTCTCCGGAATCCATCTTTTTCTATTTTGTTCTATACCCAGTGTTCAAGTTCGTGATATATCTAGGCTATTGCACACCTAACTGGTCTCCCAATCTCTTGTCTCCTACTTTAACATCTTCTACATACTCTTAGCAAGAATCATGTTGTTAAAACCAAAATTTTATATACCATTCTTTTATAAATAATCATTTGATGAGGACTCTCCAGGTGTGAAAATGTTTCAAACTCGTTAGCTTGTACAAAAATTTCTTTACAACCTGCCTTAGTTCATCTCTAACCTCCACTCCAATTATATATGCTAAAATTCATCCATGGTAATCTAATCATGGATCCCTTAAGCCGGCTGGTGAACAGGAGTCAATAAGAACAAGACATTACAACAGCTAAGAAAGAGGCTCTGCAGTTGAACTGGTGAGAACTGAATCACAGATCTACCACTTACTGATGGAATAACCTATGTATTACTCCAGGACCCAAATTCCCCTTGTCTCAAAATAGGATAATGTAAGGTTGTCACCAGAGCTAAATAAGAAATTTCTCCAGGGATTTATGGGGGAGGAAAAAAAAGATAATAAATAAGATAATGTGTTAGCTTTGTAATCCTCCTCATCATCAGGTGTACTTATATCCACTATTTAATATACAAGCAAATTTGAGGCCAGTAGTTCGAGACCAGCCTGGCCCATATAGCAAGACCTCCATTTCTACAAAAAAGTTAAAGAAAAAAATTAGCTGTGGATGTGTTGGCTTATGCCTGTAGTACCAGATACTTGGGAGGCTGAGGTAGGAAGGTGGCTTGAGCCCAGAGGTTCGAGGCTGCAGTGAGCTATGATTGTGTCACTGTACTCCAGCTTCAGTGACAGAGCAAGACCTGCCTTAAAAAAAAAGAAAAAAAAAGAAAGAAAAAAGAACTGTCCTGTTTAAGGTCTCACTGTACCCACTGACCTAGTAATTAACTGAGTACAGAACTTCCTTATAATATACTTTACCTTATTATTCTATTTACTATGTGTTACATCTCCATATAAGCTTTTGAATACAGGAATTTCACCTTACTCTTCTTAACATCCCTATACTAACTAGCTCAACACAAGATTCTCAGTAGACCGTCTATAAATTTTGAGGTCAGAGTCAGCTAATAGGCTAAAGACTGCTAATCCTCATGATAAATGGCAAAAGTTAAATGTACAAGTTTCTGATGCTCGTTGACCATGGTGTTTTTTCAAAGGAATAAGGGGTATACTTTATAAGAGGGAAAAAAATTGTTTTATAATTTATTTTGTCATGCTATACAAGCAATGTGCAAATTAGCATGAGATCATGGGCACACAAGTTAAAATTAGGCTTTGAGCAATTAAATATTTTAATTATAATGTTAATAATCACACTTCATAATAAGAAGGCCATAATTCTCCAGGCTACCTGCATTACTTGATATCAGTAGATTTACACAGTATTTATAAAAATATTGGCTGATATTTGCCTTTCCAGCCTACTGCAAGCGAAAAAGTCTGTGAGTCTGGCCTCTAGTTAGAGACCATCTCACACTGCTTTTTTGGGAAAATGTTCCCATCCAATATCCTGCCTCTATAAATTCAAAAATGTTTCCTCTGATAGCCATGTTTTGAGATTTTAAGTCATGTTTGTAAGTTATTCTGAGCTTCTCCAGTAAAATTCACAAACATTTCTTGAGTGCCTGTAGATATAGCTAGCAATTATTAGCAGCCGCAGTTCTAAGCACTTTACATGTACTAGCTTGTTTAACCGTCACAATGACCCTATAAGGTAAGTACTACGATTCCATTTTACAAATGTGATGACTGAGCTTTGGAGAGAAAAATTCATCTGCCCGCGATGAGACCATTATTAAGGGGTGCGGCAAGGACTGGCACATAGGCTGTCTGTTCCCAGAGTCTCTGCTCTCAACCACAGACACCGCACAGGCTCACATAAAAGAGAATATGGTAAGTGCTAAGAGTTTTAGACAGGGAAAGCACTTCCTACTAAAGGTTCAGGAAAGACCTCAAGGAGGACAGGCAGGATCCTGACCGCAGGGAGGGTCGGAGCATAACATGCATTCTACGCAGAAGCCCTGGGCGAGCAAAGCTGCGCAGCCAGGGAATGAGGCGGAAAGGATGAGGGCTCTGGCGTACCTGCGATGCCGGAGAAGGCACAGTTATAGACTCTTCAGATGCCATAGGAAGATGCTTTTAGATTTTAACAACGAGGCTGCGAAAAGCCTCCGAAGTTTTCCCAGCAAGATATCATGAGTAGAGGCATTCTCTGGGAAGATTAGAATTTTTTAAAACTTAGGGATTTTGTTTTTCTCAGGAGATCATTTCCTGACTAGTCTAATAGACTATTTTGGATAATAATCCAAAAATCAAGAAATTCTCAATTGGAAAGAATAACAGACTGAAACTAACAGGCTGACATTTATAGGAAGGAGTCTGAAGCTCAGAAACTTCAGTGCATGTTTAGGATGATTGCATCCTGGTATGAGGACAGTTCATCTGAAAAGGGTAAAGGGATTCTGGCCAACTGCAAGGTCAGTACAAGCCAACAGCATTACATGAATGCCAGTAAAGCGAATTTGATCTTAAGTGGCGTAGATGTACGTGTATCACACAGAAAGGGGAGACGATTGCCGTAAATCCAGCAGAACTGGAATTCAGCTCTGGGTACCATATTTAAGGGAAAATGTTAACAGGACTGACTTCAGAGCAGGAGGGTCAAAGAGAGACTGCCAAGAAGCCATGATATGCGGGAAAATGTTGAAAGCGCTGGAGAACTTTAGAAAGCTCCAGGGACGCATGATCGCTGTCTTAAAATATTTCAAGAACCGTCTTGCAGAAGAACAATCTGTGTAGACTCATGAAACAAAAACAGAATCAATAGGAGGACAATATAACCAAGGTATCAACCAATACTAAAGTCCAGCTCTCTGTTAGCTATGGGGAGAGAGAACGTCGGCTAGCCAAAGAGACGGAAGAATGCATTTAAAAAGAATCCTGACCTTGCTGAGTGTGCGAGTATATATGTATTAAAGCAAAGATACTGACAACACAGTCTTTAGGAATTTGGAGATGTCAGTGTGAGGAGTGTGTGAAGGGTGGGTATGGAATTTGAGCTGGACTTTGTCAGATAAATCAGTTTACAAATCCAAAGTGGGCAAGTAACAGTCAAAAAGCCAAATCTTCAGTAAACAGATAGAATTGTAAGCAGATTACTGAAAATGCTCACTGAATCCACTTAGGGCTTAAGAACATACAATAATTCTCTGTAATAAATTCCTTCTCATACTTTTGAAGTTCACAAGAGGTAACGTGACCCCTTTCCTTTCTTTTCTCACAACAGTACCCCCTACACACATACGCACACGCACACATGATTTACATGGTAGTGGGGAAGAGAAATAGATACCATCTTCTCCTTCAAGAGAGTAGTTGGAAGAGCAAGCAAAAATAGTCTGAGAGCAGAGAACCTGCAAGCCCCATCAATAAGGAGAAACAGCCTCCCTAGAATGTTCGCAGTCCTGCAGCTACTTCTACCATAACGTCAAAGAGTTTTTCTTTTACTGCTTCTAGACTGAAAAACACAGGCAGATAAGAAATTGTGTCATTCATTCAGCACCGTGTGGGAGAAAGTGCCCAGGTCCCAGAGTCAAACAAACTTTGGGTATCATTTTTGCCCTGACATTTAGCTGTATGAACTTGGGCAAGAAACTTGAACTCACTGTGCCTCAGTTTCCATACTTGTGAGCTCTGGATAACCACTTCTGCACGGAGTTTTTGTGAAGATTAATGAAACTATATTTGTAAAATGCCTGCACACTGAAGGGTACTGAATAAATAGTAGCACCTATGGTATATGTTATATTTATGGATTGACCCCAAAATGAGTATCCTGCCTTGGCTCAGCTCTCAGGGACAGCCAACAGTGTGCAAGCAAATGTATTTACTCAGAAGTTGCAAACTTTGCTGAATTATGAAACCTGTTCAAATAAAAATGTGATAGAAAACCAGGATTTAAAAGGGATACAGGCAGAAGAGCTCTGGTGGAGCTGTGGATGGAGATTCTCTTCCTCCTTCCACCCCCATATCCCCACCCCCAGCACTTGCCTGAGTCAAGTTTGAAAACTCCTGAACCAAGTTTTCTTTCTCAAAGGTCCCTTCTTACTCCAGAATTCTGTAATTTCACTTCTACTATTACCACTATGACCTACAGATTTCTAGCCATACACATTTTGACACCTTGGCACCTCTGATACTTTGAAAATGACACCACCTTTTGAAAACGTCCAGGATGCTTTTGCCTAATAATGATTTCTGCTTGCTTCTATTTCACAGATTAGAAAGCAGTTTAGAAGAGACTGAAACGTCTTGTTGGTAAGAGATATCCATAGTCTTATCTAATTAAAAAAAGAAATTATGCTTTATGGTATTTTACTTTGTTTTTTAAAAAAGAAGCTGTCAGGGATGAATCAAATGTATTTATTTTAACAAAATATACTAGAAGATTCATACCCTCTGAAAAATTCAGGATTGGTAAAGCATGAAATGAAATACAATGTACGATATGCTATTATCCTAAAAGAATCGTTTGACATGAACTCATCTGTGGTTCTCCATTTTGATCATATTTGCTACAAAGCACTCTGTCTTGAATATTCATAAGCTACTGCAGATGCTCTACCCAAGTGCTGCAGGTCAGTGCTTAAGGGTCTCCCCTAAACTCTTGCCTTCCTTAGGCAGGACTGCTATGTGCTCACCGCTTCCGCATCCCCCGCACTCCTTTCCAACTTGATGGAAACACTATTTGGAATGAGCTCTGCAAGTAGTGAAACACGAAGAAAAACAGGGGAAAAACATCTACTTATTCTAGATGTTTCAGATAGTTAAATACCACTTTAGTACACAAATAACTGCTATGTTATGCCTTCTAGCCATCTTTTAGAGCAAAACAATGGACCGTTCATGTCCCAAATAGTAACTTTTGTAAAGCACCCAATTGGATTCCTGGAAAGTTTAAAGTAGTGTGATCTGCAGCTAAGCAGGAACTACCCTTTGCACATCTGGTCCATTTAACCCTGCGTATTCATAAGAACAGAAAGTTTAAATCTTCCTGTTTATTTAATTAAATACACCTGACAAGTGGAGACATGCGTGGTCTTTACAGCTAACAGAGACAAGACCTGTTTACTCTGCTTATTCCCTAAGTTTGTTTGGTAAATGAGCTTTGTAAACCTATCATTTATTTGTCACTAAAGTCACCCAACAATGAATGGCCATCTAATCAGTGCTCATCTTGCCCAAACGCTCCTCTCAATACCCTTTCTCCCCCAACCTTAAATGATCCACAGGCTTCCAGATCACTAAGAGACAATTCCCTTCTCCTCAATTTCTCCTTCTGTCTGTTTAGATAAGTACTTGCGGGGAGGGCTGCTCTGGGTGCAATCTTCTACCTAGGAACCGTCTTACAGGCAAGCAGCACTGCCTTTAGAGGGGAATGGCTGTTATTCCCGTCTCGGGGCTGAATAGCTTCGTGCCTTACTATAACAATACTGTACATCCTGGCTGAACTGTTTTCACCCTCTGCTTTTGGAAAATTTCCAGGTTGGGTCTGTGTTTACGTCAGCAAGACTGATTCAAAACACCACCTCTGGGGTTTGAAACAGGCATTAAAACACATTCCTGCAGTCAGCTCAACTGGAGGCTTGGGAGGCCTTCCAGTAAATCTTTACTTCACCTTGTCACTCCATGTATTGCAGAGAGGCATTGATTTCCTTTTAATTCACCCCATAGGCTATTTTATTATTTTTTCCTAAAATTTCGGTGAGAAATCTGTCTTTAGAGCCTTGGATTATTATGCCCATTGTCCTCAGAATTCCTTATCTGTAAAAGATTCTGCTTGCTTAGGTAGGCTAAGTGCTGTTTTGTTTTCCATCTGGTATTTTTTTCCTTTGGCTTTAAGATCATACAAATAAAGTCCTTTGTTTGCATATTCAAGTCTAAACATAAGTCTTATCTTGTTACACTTGTCTTTGATTAGCACAGCTGCTATTCAATTAATCCCTTGGTTTAGAGGATAACAAGGGCCTTACAAAATTTGTCTGTAAAAGACAAGCACAGGAACAAAATGGGGGCAGGGGAAGGGAGCTGTGGTTATATCCAGAACTAAAAAGGCTATCCGAAAGAAACCACAGAATGGGAAACTTAGAAACAATTTCTAAATATAATGCAAATTCATTGTTACTTAGGAGATTTAAAGTTAGAGAAAGTCTTCCTATTTAGCAATAATCATCAATGTGTGCGTTAAATTATTACTTTCACAAATGAGCACATTCAGCTAGCTTTCCTAAGCACCATGCTGGAAATGTATACCCCACCGTGGACCTTGGTTTTGCTGACACCACCTGAAATCTGAGTTAAGACTAAAACAACAACAACAAAACCCTTCCCCCTCCCTCCACACACTATACAAATAAGCAGTATTTCATCAAAGTAGGCTTCCTTACCATACTCTAACCTAAGCCAAAAAAGGCTCCATGGGGTCAAAGCAGACTTTACTTTGTGATTATAAAATACACTAGTTAAACAATCTAAAAACAGTAAAGCAACTACAAACACAGTTTTGTAAATATAGAGATGATATTATCATGCTTAAGTAAAAGGAATCCATAATGCTCTGATGCAGATGACTGTAATCTCATTTCAAAGGAAATGAAATTCAAATAAACAGCAAGACCACCTCTCCTAGCACTCCTCCTTCCCCTACAAGCCCAACAAAAAGAATAAGAACAAAAATGAAATAGAAGACAAAGTAAGGAGCTATTGACAAGGTAGCTGTATGGATAATGCTCTAAAAATTAAACTTTGAAAAAGATGTTAATCGATACTATGAAAGCCTTTCTGGGAAGAGCATGCATTTGTGTTTCCCGAAGTACAGCCTCTGCTTGCTATTGATCTGACTAATCAGGTCATTGGCTTCGAGAATACAGGTGGTAATTAATCTCAAAGAAGTTGCACAGGGGAGGAACAGGCAGGGCCAGGGAAAGATCAGAAAAAATTGTCAGATGGAAGTCACACAAATCCCGTGGCAGACCTCTTTTCCTTAGGGCAGGCACAGAATGAGAGCTCCCTCCCCACTCACCTGTCTTCTGCAGGACCAGGGTAGCACACAGCCACTTCTGGTCTGTGCCCTTTGTCCCCGATATGGGAACCAAGAGGAAAGGCTTGGTGGCCTGACCAGAGAAATGCATGAATTCCATTAAAGAATAGAATAGATTGTTTGGTAATCCTCAGTAGATGTTTCTAAAATCAGACAGTTAACTGGAAAGATTGGATTTTAAAGGCTCAAGCACGCAAACAGGAATTGGAATCTAAAGACTTCTAAGCCATTCATTTGATGCATCTATTAAGAACCCATTTCAACTACTCTTCTCAAATTAGTAATAGGACTTATCTACTTTCCTTCCCTTCTATATTTGAACTTTAAAAACTCATATCCATAGCACCACAAAAATCTGCTTTTGAAATTGCAATTTACTATCACTTGACATCACGCACCTATAAACTACCAATAAAACTATAAGCCTCTGAAAATGGATTTTAAAAAAAAGCTATAGCAATATTTGTGCTCTTCCTTTCTCTTTTAAATGAAAGGAAGAACCCAGCTACCAAGTTCTCGATTTAGGAAGTGCTTGGAACCTTACCTTTTAGTAGGTTAAAAGTCTCAGGGATGATATTCTTAAGGGAGAAGCACAAAACCCCTCTGTGAGGTTGTCTCCGCATGGCCCAGAGGCAGGGAGGCTGTCCCCAGCTGCCACCACCCCATGCTGGCTGAGCCCTGCCTCGACCCAGACAGCCCTGCTGGCCAGAAACAAAGGGCAATGAGGTTTCTTGTCTAAGTGAACTAATTCCCACTGCTCCGCAGCTATTTAAAGAGGTGGTGCCTGCGGGACAAACGCTGCTCAGAGCCTTCCTGTTTGTGTCTCAGCTCAAACTTCCATCCATTTCCTAAGGAAGACTGCAAAGAGTAATCAGCCTGGGCAAGGCTGAGATTGGTGAAAACCGGTGCAGGGTGTGACGACAATTTTAGAAACCGTTTTCCCCTTTCTTCTTTTCTCCACTAAACAGATATGGGCTTTTACGAAAAGTAATAATTTTAAAAGTCAAAAAAAGCAAAAATTGTATCTGTCATGATTTGGTAAAAGTCTTTCTATTCCCGAAAGATTTTTAACCTGAAATGTATAATAGAAAGGAAAGAATTCATGGATTATCAATTCAATACAGAGGAAAAACCTCACGACTTATGGTCAGAAGGCAAGGGTTTGATTTTTAAAAGCTTTGCCGTTTACTAGCTTTGGGACCTTAGGAAATTCAGACTCCTCTGGACCGCAGTGTTTTTGTGTCTGAGTAAATGGGATTAATAATATGTACTTTACACAGCTATTGTGAGAACAGCATAAGATGATTGTAAAAGGCCCTAGACTAGGCCCTAGATAAAAGTCAGATCATGCTACGGTTACATCACAGTATCTGATTTCCCAGCTTCTGTTACACAATATCAGACATTAGTAGCTGGATAAAAGGAGCTAATATCTCTCCTCTCCAAAATTATATTACATATGCATCTGTTTACTTGTGTACTGTCTGACTTCCTCATTGGTATCTAGGGTGCAGGTGGGACAGAAACTTCATTTGTTATGCTGATTTACCATGTCCAGCGCCAAGAACAGTTTTTGGCATATATTAACATACAATAAATTTTTGTTAAATAAAGGAATGAATAAATGCATAATTTCAGACAAAATCAAGCACAATGTTCTACAACTGGCAACCCTGAAACAAATACTTATTTAATTAGTGAATGATTACAGACCCCCCCTCAACCTATCACAGAGTTACTGGAGTTATGCCAATATAGACCCATCATAATTGAAAATATCATTGAAATAAGATGCATAAGTTGGAAATGCATTTAATACACCAAACCTGCCAAACACAATAGCTTAGCCTAGCCTACCTTAAATGTGCTCAGAATATTTACATAAGCCCATAGTTGGACAAAAACATCTAACGCAAAGCCTACTTTATAATAAAGTATTGTTAGTCAAAGTTCATATAGGGGAAATAAAGGAGAAAAAGAATAATATAATAAAGTATTGAATAACTCAAGTAATTCCTTGAATACTGTGCTGAAAGTGAAAAACAGAATGGTTGTACGGGTACTTGGGTTTCTACTGAATGCGCATTGCTTTTGCACCATTGTAAAGTCAAAAGATCGTAAGTCAAACCATCATAAGTCAAGGACCGTCTGTACACTTTTTCCTATACAGAAACATCACAGGGAAAATTCAGTCTAATAGAATTATAAGACAAGTTGTAGCTCTTGAAAACAACTGTGATACATATTACAATATATTCTGTTAAATCACCCTGTTCAAACATGTTAAGATGATGAATGTACAAACTATAACAAGAATACTGGGTCCAATATTTAATATGAATTAATTTGCTGAAAAAAGTTCGGCTTAGTTTAGAATATAGCTCAAATCATTTCTTGGGCTTATTTCACTTAAAAATGGAGACTCTCTGTTGACCCCTTAAGCCCTAGCTTGGTGGCAGGAGGACTCATTGATGAGTTTTTTTTTATTGACACATAATGTTTTACATATTTATGGGGTACATGTGATATTTTGTTACACACATAGAATGTGTAATAATGGAGTCCTGGAATTTAAGATATCAATCACTTTTAGTATTTATCATTTCTATGTGTTGGGAGAAATTCAAGTTCTCTCTTCCAGCTAGTTTGAAAGACACAATACATTGCTGTTGGCTATCGTTAACCTACTCTGCTGTCAAACACTAGAACTTACACCTTTTATCTAACTGTATGAAAAGCACTACCCAGACAAGGATAAAGACATGTGTTCCCTTGTCATTCTTAAGATGACACTCTTAAGACAATGTGCTGGGCAACAGAATAGTCCCAAGGATCTGAAGCAAAATACAGTATTTAGTGTTGGGCCTTTCCATTATTGCCTGAGTCCGGTAGGGACTACAGATCTAGGATTTGGGCAGTGGATTGAGAGGCCAGGGAAGAGGAGGGAAGTGGGGAGCAACATTGTCCTGGACAATTGTCCTTGATGACTGTTCATTCATCTATTTTGTATAAGGAAGAAAGTGATGGCAATGGATATTTGTCCATTTAATAAAATGACCAACAGAGGAAGGATCCTGAACCTCAAAAGATCATGTGAAACACAATCTTCTCTCCCTTCTAAGGTGCCCTCTTACTGTGCATGAGAAATAGGAACCTCCACCGTCTCTCTTCTTTTCTTCTGCCCTCTCTTGGCGCCCACTTTTTACTTGATAAATAGAACAAGAGCTATCCTACTGCAGAGCTTTTTGCCAGCATTAAGAGTGGAAAATAAATATTTAAAGTTGCTCAACTGAATGAAGTCATTTTAGTTCCAAAAACAGAGAAGAGTTATATAATTATTGAACCTGAAAGTTCTATAGACTTCGGCCAATGAAAAAGAATCTCTGAAGAACAGAGAGCGGTGGTAGAATAAAAACAGAGTTGACTGCCTTTAATAAGTCTCTCTTCTCTACGTGTTTCTGAATTCAAGGTTTCAGACACTAGGACAATGTTGCTCCCCACTTCCCTCCTCTTCCCTGGCCTCTCAATCCACTGCCCAAATCCTAGAGGCATTTTTTAATTGAATAATTAAAGATTCCAAATAAGTTCTGAAATAGATTTTTAGTAGTATCCAACAGGCAGGCTTTCTCACCTTGCATTTAGCTTGTCCTGACAAATTCCAGTCTACATGGAGGCTGTGAGTTCGTCTAGGTAAGGTTATCAGGTGCGCTTAAATGCCGAGGGGAAGGTGCACATTTGACCCTGGGGAAAGGTGGGAATGAACTGTGGAAACTGCTAATCAATAGTCGAGTTTTTTCCTTCATCTAATGGAAGAAGAAATCTTGGAAGCACCCAGAAGCTGTGACATCCTCCTTGGGGATGCTACTTCCTGTAGAACAGCCTTATTGTCCCAATTATTGACAGACTTAATCAAGACAGCACTGTGTATTTGGTTAGCAAATGAAAAGATAACTTCAAGTTACTGATTACAGGGCCTTCTTGTGCTATTTCTCTCATTACTTGATCCCATATATCTTATTTGTCTAATGCTACAGAAAACACAAAAATCAATCTTGTAAGAGAAGATCATTTATATGCATGACTACAAGGAACAAATATCACAGAACGCATTATCCCAAAGCCTGCAATTATGGGATATGCACACTTCACAACGGAATAAAAATGAATTTTTCCTTGTTGCCATCTGTTGTTTTATAGAAGGATAGCTGATTTTCTATCAGCTGACTCTAGTAACTATGGTTAGGAATAAAATAAGTAAAACAAAGTTACATCGAAAGGCTAATCTTCTTGACAAGAAAGCATTTTGACAGCAAGTTAATCCTAAGAGTTTAGGGCTATTTCTTTTCCAAAAAGAATAATAAAGGAGACAACATTTCTCCCTCCCAACTTGCTGTGGGCAAGGGCCCTGCTAGATGCAGTGAAGACACAAGATGTGTAAGTAAGTGCGGGATTCCTATTCTGAATTAATTATAAACTGGTAAGACAGGCACAGAAATAACTACAGTACAAAGGTAATGTGCAGTAAAGCTCTAATATCAAGTGTGCAGAACGAGAAATGAGAAGGACATAGATTCAAACCCTGGCTTTGCCACTTTCAAGCTGTCTGATCTTGGGCAAATTTCTTAATCTTTCCAAGCCTCACTTTTGTCACGGGTAAAACAGACATCATACTAGTACTAACCTCATAGGGTCACGGTGAAAGTTAAATGAGTGTATGAATGAAAACCCTGTAACAGAGTGCCTGGATTTTGGAAGTCCTCAATAAATGGCATTGATGCAGAAGAGAAAGATTAAAGAAATACTTCAAGTGCCATGGACATTGAAAGGGGAAAGAAAATTCACACCCACAAATGATACGATAGATATGGAGTTTTCCAGCCAAGAAATTGCTTTTTTAGAATAGTCTGGACATACAGGCTGTTACTGATGTAATCTCTCATGTGTAAAAGATGATTTAGGAAAAAGTGCCCGGAAAGAACAGGCGCCACAGCCACCGCTTATCTCTCAGGTGCCAGGTACCCTTCCTTTCCGGGATGCTCATCCATGATCCTATTCTAACCTCACCTTATGCCAATCCAGGCCACAGTAAATGGCCTTGGAGTCCCTTTTCTCCCTCCCAAAAAATCACTTGTTGTTCAACACCAAACAGAGTCTCAAAGGCTATCTTAATGTCTAGGAGAGGATACCCAGAATATTGAAACTGTTTCTGGCGAGTACTGGCTTAGCCTTCTCACCATAAACAACTGAAATACTGTATAAGCTATATGAGAAACTGTTTATAGATCAGACAAGAGGAAGCACAAGATTTGATCCCTGGGAGAAGGAGAATGATGACTGAGTTCTGTAGTCACCCCAGCTCTCTGCCTGGATGCACAGTCCACTGGGTCTCATGGAGTTAAAGGGACAAAAAACAGAGGGAGGCTACAGCAGGTGGAATTTGCCATAAAAGCCCAAGAAATCCATATAGTGTCTTCTTGAGTTTGTTGCTAAACATTAAGTTGTGCATGTTCAGGGTTAATTTCATAGAGTTGAACAAAAAACACATGAGGATCATGTGTTAAACAATTCCCAGAGCTCCCAAGGGGTTGGGAGACACCTGAGTTTTCACCAGTCATAACAGAAAGTCTTTGTTGAGGACCTGGGGCTTTAGGTGGCAATCACTGAAGTCTCAGGCTTTAGTTAGGCTAAATCAGCCCTTAAAGTCAAGACAAAAGACTTGCCTTAACAAAACCTAAGAAGAAAGGCAAACAAAACCTTCCACCGTATGGTAACAAAAAACAAGTCTAGCATTCAATCAAAAATAGTACACACGCAAAGAATCAAGAGAATGAGGCACAAAAACAGACTCAGAAAAGACAGAGCTGAGGAATTAGCACACACAGACACTAAAGAGCAATCATAAATATGCCCAATTACTTAAGGATTTAAAAAGAAAAACATGAGGGGAGAAATGGAAGATAGAAAACAATGAAACTTTCTAGAAATGAAAAATATACCTGAAATAAAAAATATACTAGATGTAATTATCAGCACATTAATTCACTGAAGAACAGGAGACCAATAAATTTGAAGATAAAAAAATATAGAAAATACTCGCTGGGCGTGGTGGCTCATGCCTGTAATTCTAGCACTCTGGGAGGCCGAGGTGGGCGGATCGCTCAAGGTCAGGAGTTTGAAACCAGCCTGAGCAAGAGCGAGACCCTGTCTCTACTAAAAATAGAAAGAAATTAATTGGCCAACTAAAAATACATAGAAAAAATTAGCCAGGCATAGTGGCACATGCCTGTAGTCCCAGCTACTCAGGAGGCTGAGGCAGGAAGACTGCTTGAGCTCAGGAGTTTGAGGTTGCTATGAGCTAGGCTGAGGCCACAGCACTCTAGCCAGGGCAACAGAGTGAGACTCTGTACCAAAAAAAAAAAAAAATATATATATATATATATATATATATAGAAAATACTCAAACTAAAATACACAGAGAACAAAAGTCTGAAAAAATTAAACAGAGCCTCAATGACCTGTGAATCAATATCAAGTGGTCTAACACATGTGTTACGGGAGTCCTGGGTTAGAGGTTGGTGGGGAAAAACTGATGTAAAGAAATAGTGGCTGAAATTTTTCTAAATGTATCAAAAAATGTGAATCACAGATCTAAGAAACTCAATGAACTCCAAGAAAGATAACACAAAGAAAACCACAGACAGGCAGAGCATGATGCAGCTGTTGAAAAACAGAGATAAAGAGAATATACTGAAAGTAGCAGAGTAGAAAAACAGACATTAAGTACAAAAGAACAAAGATTAAGAATGACTGCAAACTTCTCATCAGAAACAATGCAAGACAAACGCAGTAGAACAACATCTTTAAAGTACTGAAAGAAAAAAACGGTCAACCTAGAATTCTACATCCAGTGAAATTATCCTTCAAAAGGAAACACTAGATAAATATTTTTTTTAGACAAACAAAAGCACAGAGACAGCTGATCTGCACTACAAGAAATGTTAGAGTGAGTTTTTCAAGCAGAAAGAAAATAATACCAGATGGAAACTTGGACCTGTATAAAAGAATAAAGAGTGTGGGAAACTGTAAATATGTGATTACATATAAAAGAAACTATTTCCTTATTTTTTATTTCTTTAAAACAGAATTGACTGTTTAAAAAAAAATAACAATATATTATAAGGTTTATGACATGCAATGAACACAATGTATGACAATAGCAGCAAAAAGGACAGGAAGGAGAAAATGAAAGCATAAAGTCATCAGGTTCTTACATTATACTTGAAATGATATAATATTATTTGAAAGTGGTATTAAAAAAAGATAAAGTACACACTAACTGGGTGAAGGCAGACTTATAACGTTGACTCAAACTGTAAAACTGCAAATTATGTAACCAACACACGTATACTCCCATAATATACTGGAAAAAAAAAAAGATAAAGTGGCATATTGTAAACTCTAGAGTGATCACTAAAAGTAATGAACAAAGAGCTGTAAGACAAGAGTGAGATAAATGGAATGCCTAAAAAAAAAAAAATACAAGAAGGTCAGAAGAGTGAGAAAAGGAGGAAAGAACAGATGGGATAAATAGAAAACATATAGTAAGACAGTAGACCAAACCCAAGCATATAAGCTGTCTGTACATTTTAACTATAAAGACACAGATACAGCAAAGGTAAAGGATGGAGCAGGACATGCCATGCAAACACTAACCATAAGATGGTCGTATTAATTCAGACAAGTAGACTTCGGTGTCAGTTTGGGTCCTACATGAAGATGTCAAGACTGAATCAGAGGCTCAGGAGATTGCTGGGAGAAACAGCCATGAAGCATGAAGAAGAGTGGGAGCTGGCTTGGGCAGAGGAAGGCCTTCAGACAGGAATGCAGACACCTGTGATCAGAGAGGGGGGAAAAAGATTTGGGTAGGAAGAGACTGGGACTGCAGTGCAGATCGCCAAACGTCTCAGCCAGGCCCGTGGGGAGCCCCCAGCAGGGACTGCTCAGCAGAGAGGCTGGCGATGGGCAGAAACGGCCCAGGCCTAGTACTGTGCCACACTCAGCCGGCAACATCCCGGAGAGAGCAGAGCTACCGTGGGAAGACAGTGGTAGACCCCAAAGTGTGGAAACTGAGGCCATGGGCTAAGTATACCTCTTTCTGGAAAACAAGTCTAGCAGCACAATTCTATGGTCTCTATAACTTCAGAGGGATATGACTAAGGACAAAGAGGGAAATTTCTTTATGATAAAAGGCCAAATTCATAAAGAGAACTTAACAACCCTAAATGTGTATGCACTGAAGCACAAGGGTTTCAAAATACTTGAAGTAAAAACTGTCAGGAGAAATATTTGAAGTCAGAACTGAAAGGAGAAAAAGACGCGTGCACAATTATAGTTGGAGATTTCAACACTCCTCCCCCAGTGAGGGATAAAACAAGCAGACAGAAAATCAGGAAAAATATAGAAAGCTTAAACAATAGCATCAGCCAAATTAACTTACTGGATATTGATAGACTACTCCCACCCAAAAGAGCAGACTACACATTCTCATCTAGGTCCACAGGGGCCATTACCAAGATAAATCACATACCAGGCCATAAAACAAAGCTCAAGAAATTTTAAAGGGCTTACCTCATGCAAAGTGTGTTCTTTGACCATAATGGAATTAAATGAGAAATTGATAAAAGATACTTAGAAAATCTCCAAACATTGGAAATTAAACAACGTACTTTTAAATAACCTGGAAGTCAAAGAAGAAATGCCAAGGGAAATTGGAAAATGTTTTGAACTGAACAGTAAGACAACTACAACAAATCAATATATGCATGATGCAGCTAAAGTCATCCTCAGAGAGATTATAGCAATAACTGGTTATATAAAAATAGAAGAGAGATTTTTAAAAAAATCAATGATCTAAGCTTTCACCTTAGGGACGCTATTAAAAGAAGAATAAACTAACACCAAAGTAAATAGAAAAAATGAAATAATTAAGATAAGAGCAAAGAAAAAAAATCAATGAAAGAATAAGCAGGCAAACAATAGAAAAAATAAAGTTTTGAAAAGCCAGAGTTTGGAAAAGATAAAATTAACAAATTTATAGCTAGCCTTGATCAAGAAGAGAGGAAAAAAGACAAAAAATTAGCCGTGTCAGAAAGGAAAAAAGAAAATTGTCCCTAAAAATCCTACAGATAGTGAACAGATAATAATGGAATATTATGAACAATATTACGCCAAGAAATTCAACAGCTTATATGCAATGGACAAATTCCTTGAAAGATAAATTACTAGAACTGACAGAAGAAATGGAATCTACCCATATTTATTAAAGAAACTGAATTCATAATTTAAAACCTTCCTACAAAGAAAACTCCAAGCCCAGAAGGCTTCACTGATATGCTATCAAACATATACAGAAGTAATCTGTTACAGAATTAGAGTTAAGGAAAAAAACTTTTTTTTTAAATTTAAGGAAGAAACAATACCAAACCTGCACAGAAAGCAGCTCTCAATTCACTGTAAGAAGCCAAGATTACAGTGATACCAAAATCATACAAAGACATAAGGAGAACAAAAACCACAGAGCACCATTGTTTATGAACACAGACACAGAAATCCTCAACAAACCATTAGCAAATCAAATCTAGCACTAGCTGATGTCATCTTGTACCCAATTACTGAAGTCTGTAGCAATAACTACTGTTGTCCTATTTTTTTCTTGTATCACTGTAAGTCCTCTGTTGGAGATGAGGACTGAAATTTGCATTGGTCATTTGGTTGAAACTCAATGGTGTAGGTATTCTTGGTTAAGCACATTGTAATACTCTCTAAGGTGGTGCAGTAAATGACTGGCACACAGCAACCCACAATTTCTAATGTCAGCATTTTTTTTAGCACCAGCACTGGGCGAGAGTATAACATGTAGAAAGTCCAATAATTGTTTGCAGACTTGAATTGATTAGTCATAGAAACAGGATCCAGAGTAACCTTACAAAAAGCTATGATTGATTTGAATCTAAGGCAGGCTTAAAAATGGAATCTAATAGTCTTAGTTTGTTCACTGGGTGAACAGAGTTCACACCCAATTGGTCAGAGAACCGACTGCAGCTCCCTGAAGTCAGGTTACTAAAATAATGTCTGGGCCACCTTCGTCCCTGCTGAAGACTTCCCTGACACCAGGGAGGCATCGTCTTCCTCTGAACTCTCACAGCACTTTAAGCCTCTCTTAAGACACACAGTGATCCCCCCTTATCCTCGGGAGATACGTTCCAAGACCCCCAGTGGTTGCCTGAAATCTTGGATAGTGGCAAGCTCTATATATACTGTTTTTCAATCTGATACTCAAGTTGCCTACTAAGTGACTAACGGGCGAGGATGGGATGCTGCAAGATTTCATGTCACTCAGACTGGTGAACTTTAAAACTTACGAGTTGTTTATTTCTGAAATATTCCATTTAATATTTTTGGATTGAGGTTGACTGTGCGTAACTGAAACTAGGGAAAGTGAAACCACGGATAACGGGGAGCTACTGTACAGTTTATTGTCTTGAGCTATTCTTGTGGTAATTAGAAACAGTTTGAGGACAAAGATTAGAACTTCTTTATCATTATCTGTATACACAGTGGAATTCTTGCTATTGTTTTCAATTTTCCCCTAGCACAGTTGTAAACACTGCTAGTGCAGTGAATCAAATTCACTTTATGATTTATAATAATCATTATCAGCTTTATTTGTTTTTCTTTTCAGCTGATAAGGCAAATCGGTGATTAGGTAACAGGCTCTTCTTCAACTACATTCTGGAAATCTCCCTGAATGCCCAAATTTGCCAGTACAAAAACATTTTCACAGGCTGATGGCTATCTTACAACCTACACTTCTTTCTTATCCTTACAGCACAAATTAACTGCCTTTTCAAGTTTCACTTAACCTTTCTTTTTCACTTAATGAAAAGGTCACCAAAACAATGAAGCCATCATTTTGTTCATTTAAAAAAAAAAAAAAAAAGGAATTCATAGGGGCTTGTTTACATCATGGATATATATAACCAACCCAGAATTTGAATCTCTAGTTCTTTATTTATCCAAAATATTTTCTAACTAAGACCAATTTCACTTCCTCTTCATCTTCATCCTCACTTAGCACTATGAGTCATAAAAGTTTCTGCATACTCAAAAAGCAGAGGAAAATATAAAGCCATTGGGGATTCAGATCCTGGGCAGGAGTGAGAGTCACCCTGAAGCCTGGAGACTCCCTGTTCATCATCCACCAACACACACACCACACAGTGTGTGTGAAAGGTTCCCTGCAAAATGAAAACAATACTACATTGCATAGAATTTTCAACAAATAGCAAAGGCAAAAAAAAAGTTAAGTCCATAAATGCCAATTTAACTTTCTACATAATGGGTATTTTAAGAAGAAAAAGGTAAAAGATTAATATTATTGAATGTCAAGGTAAAAAGCAGTCACCATCCCAACTATTTTCATACATTAGCTGGATACCTTTACGCAAATGAGAACTCTTCATGTAGTGGCAACAATGCAGAAGGTGGTAGTTTAATAATCTACTTCACCTTTGTAGGTAATTTCCATGTCATAGAAGTTTTTATCTTGAAATTAGGCTATTGCACTTGTCTAAGGTTAAGGCTCATATTTCCTTAAACACAAAACAAAGCAAGTCTTGTATTTATAGTGCTTTTCTTCTGAAATACTGAAATGTTTGTTTTCCATGTATTTTTGCTCCGTCTATTTTTACTAAATGATCACAATAGCTGCATAACTGATAACTAAGGCAATTATTCAGTCAGCTTCCTGTGATGTGAGTAGGGATGGCAGGGGGCCAGAGAGAGGACACAGGAAGAAACTGGAAGAAGAGTAAACTTATTCCAAGGCACCGTAGCATCTCTGCAGCACATGGCATGCTTCATTGTGACTCAGGCTAGGGTTGACAAGCTAGAAGATGCTGGACCCTGTAGCCACAATAAGGATTTCCTCTTTATCCCTAAACAATGGGAAGCCATTGAGGATGGTTTTAATCATAATTTTAGTACTGCCTCCTCGAAATTTTATTTATACAAAGTATACTAGGAGAAAGCATGGAAATCTTAATGAAAATAATCCATGGAGTCTTCCAGTATGGCAGAATGTCTAACAAAGTCTTTTACCATGCAATGAAAGCAACCTGACTTGTTGCAAAGAGAAAACAATCACAATATTTCTTCATTAAACAAATACATATCAAGTACTGGACAATATGCCAGATATGATTCTAGGCACTTGAGATTCTTCAGAGAGTAAGACAAAGACCCTTAACCTCATGAAGATTAATTTCAGTGGCCAACAAATACTAAATAATAAAGGCAATCGTAAAAATAAGTAAATCATATAGTATTTAAAAAGATAATAAGCATCATGGAAATGAGAAAAAGCAAAGCGGGTTAAGGATCATCAGGAAGGTGGGGGAGCAGGACAGAGAGGTAACGAGTTATAGTATTCAACAGTTGTTATGGCCTCAATTAGAAGATGAAATTTATACAATTTTGGTGATTTAGAAAATCTTGACAATTTCTGCTGAAATAAAGAATTCTTCTATTGCCATTTCCAGACACACTTAAAATTTAATGTCTGAGACAGAGAGATCAAAGGAAATAGTAGCTGCTGCTCAGCTCACTGCTTCTGTATTTTCTGTCTCCTTGTAATGTTCTTATTAACAAAAACATTTTGAATATTGATTGTTGATTTTATTGTACTTTCCACGTGGCAGTGATTAATCCACGAACAAAAGAAACCCAACCTCACAAGTATTAAAACTTGAGCTTCTTTTGGCTGGAAAATGCTGACAGAATTTTATTTTCAAAACTCTTATGCCACAAAGGGTAAAAAATCTGGAAGGCACCTCACAGTATCAGATATAGAAGGATGGGGAAATGAAGGGTGAATATGTATTACTAAATTATCATTAACTAATGATACCCTTAATTACAAGAAAGTTTTAAATAGGTTTTAATACAAGTGTCAAGATCTTAACCCATCTCTTTTTTAGAATAAAAAAGTCTGTAAATGAAACTATAGCCATACCCAGTGATTCCTTGGAATAAAGCCATACCAAACACAAGCCATACCAAAGTGATTACGGGAACCAAAAGCAGCAAAATGATTGTTAGGAAGAAATGTGCTCTGAATCCAGGCTAGCAAATAGTTCTTGTTTACAGTAAACTGTGAACAGCCAGCTCTGATCACTAGCTGTTGCGTCCCAAAGGTACAACCACATACTAACGGCATTAAAAGTCACAGGATGACTACCGCTTTTAGGCTATATTTCTACTAAAGCTTGACTTTATTACCCATTTTCAACAGCTTAGGTTGTAAACAACAGCCTTTACTAATCGCTCTATAGGAAACAAACAATGGAGTCCAAGAGTGATTATAAGCCTTTATCATATAATCACATATACATCCAACAAAGAAGAACAAATAACAAAATCAAGCACGACTCTCTACTTACAAGCCAATGAAATTATTTCCCTTACCTAATTCCGGATAATTAGTGATCGTTAATAAATGAAACCATTTCTATTTTCCTTGAGTGTTCATGTTTCATATATTAGAATGCCAAACCATGGTCTACATTTTCATGGGGGTCCATGTACAATCAAGATGTCATGCCATTTACCCTTGTTCACATGGAAATATCAAAAATGAGAAAGACAATTTATACGTAATAATGCTTTAGAATAAAAATGAAAAAAAAAGAAAAGATGTCATGGCAGGCTCAAAATAATGATAATAAAACTTGAGGCATTTACTAGGTGTGCATCAGTGTTCTAAGTGTTCTACATATATTAAGTAATCTCATCTTTATTACCACCCTAGCAGATTGTAGCATTATTACCATCATTTCACAAATGAGGAAATGGAGGCACAGAGAGGTTAAGTAATTTGCCCTGGATTGCACAGCTATCCTTTTGATGCTGTACGAGCTGGAGAGTAAGGTGTGCCAGTCACCACTACCTCTGCTTTCACATCGTAGAAATTTACATTTTTTGTAAGCTTACTACTTCTGGGAATGACACTTTATATCTATATGGGTTTTGTTTGTTTTGTGTCTATATGGGTATGAGCTGAATCAGGAAAAACATAGCATGAGGAAACAGTGGAAACCATCACATGGTTCTTCTGTGAGCTTTTCAGCAGCAGGTCAACTTCTCAGGATGAAAAGCCATTTCAATAATACAGCAGTCACTCCCAAGGCTGCGAGGACATCTGCAACAGCACCGTGACAGCGTATGGCAAGGTGCTGGCTGGAAAGGAAAGCAGGGCACAGCTGTGCCCGCACACACGCCTGGCTGCCACTCACCCAGAAGGCAATTCAGCTCTGAAAACGAAACTGTTAACTAACCCCATACCTTGGAAGGAAAAATGGATGCCACCTCTATTTGTGGAAACTTGTCCTGTAAGCCCATTTCACAAGACAAGAGAAATCATATTTGCCCAGGTATTCTCTCTGGATAGAAGATCTGGAAGGAAAATGTAATCACTGGATGACATTTATGTGACTTGTGGAAAGAGAATGGGAAAAAAACTAATATTTACTGAACACCCTGGCTGGGTCAAGCACTGTGCTATGTTGGTCCTGTTTCATGCAATGAAATCTTGACAACACACCTACCAGGGGTCATTCTTCCCATTTCTAAGGATTAGAAAAACTGAAGTTAAAAGAGGTTATGTTAATTGCCTAAGTAAACATGAGGGGAGGTCACAGTTCCACCCCAGACCCATCAGACTGCAAAGCCTAATGCCACACAGCCCCATGCTGCTCTCTCTCCTTAGAGGGGCTGTCTTTTTAAGAGGTGGTCTACAGGAGAAAGGCTGGATTGCATCACGGTCCAGAACACAGCTCTGGGGTGAGACTCCCTGGGTTTGAAGCCTCGTTCTGCTGATGACAACTACGTAACCTTGGACAAGCTACTTGACCTTGATGGGCCTCAGTTTCCTCAGCTGTGGATGACAATTGTACCCATCTCATAGTAACACTGTGACCGTTAAATGACTTAATATATATGAAGACCTTAGGGTAATGCCTGGCACATAAGTGCTCAACACATGTCCTTACTTACGTTAATATCACGGCAACTCTCTGCTCTAATGGAAACTACTTGAAAGCGAAAAGCCCATTGTATCCCTGGCATCTCATATAACCCCTGATACAAAATCAATGTTCAGCTGGACATGGTGGTGCACACCTGTAGCACCTGGGGCAGGAGGATAAGTGAGCCCAGGAGTTCAAGGCTACAGTGAGTTGTGATGGCTCACTGCACTCCAAACTGGGCAACAGAACGAGACTCTGTCTCAAAAAAAAAAAAAAAAAATCAATGTTCAATATAACAGTTTTGATGACTAGATAAATGTCTAGACTAAAGGATTGTAAGTAAAATCCTTAAAATGGTGTACAAGACCTTCAGTGTCTGACCTGCCACTGCCTCTCCCACACCATTTCCTATTACCCCTGTCTCATCCTCTCCACTCCAGGAACACACTCCCTCACCTCCTCCCAGGGTGAAGTTAAATGTCCTTTTCTGGATGAACCCCTCCCTACTGCCCCATCTTACACCGCAACACCACCTCGTCCAGTTCTCTGGGACCCCATATCATCCCCTCACTCCTGCTTTATTTTTCCCCTTTGCACTTATCACAATATCCTATATACTAACTAGAATTTTAACTAATTTATTTCACTTATTGTCTATTCCCTAGAATGTAAGCTTCATAAGGGCTGAAATAATTATGTTTTATTTTGTACACTACTATCTTCCCAGTACTGAGAAGAGGGCTTGGCACTTAGCGGGCTCAATAAGTATTTGTGGAATGGTGGATGAAGATGAGCCATCAATTTATTGAAGATTGTTATTTCAATTTTGAGTTAAGTCTGTGTATAGAAATATATGATGATACATGCTAGGAAAATAACGAGAGGCAGTGATAGGAATGAGAAAACTAGTAAACATAAATGCTCCCTTTCTAGAAAGTTAATAACTTTGTATGTAAGTTAAACTAGAATCCCAATTCCTATATTGCATTTATATTCATGGAAAGTAGAGGAAGTTATTTGCTATATGGGAAATGAGGGAGATAGTAGGCTTTCTTTCAGAAACACACATGCTAAGTAGATACTGTTAAGCTTTCGTCTCATCTGAAACTTGGGTTGACTCTGTCTGCATTAAATCTAAATGTCCTTTTTTTCCTTCTAAATCAGCAAAAATGTGATATTCTTTGTCTTTGCCCTTTTAATCCTAAATTCCTAATGAGAACATCACAAAATTTTCTGTGCCCTTGGCCAGGCACGGTGGCTCACATCTGTAATCCTAGCACTTTGGGAGGTTAAGACAGGAGGATTGCCAGAAGGCAGGAGTTTGAGATTAGCTTAGGCAACAAAGAGAGATCCCTGTCTCTACAAAAAAACTTTAAAAGTTAGCTGGGCGTGGTGGTACGCACCGGCAGTCCCAGCTACTCAGGAGGCTGACACAGGAGAATCACTTGAGCCCAGGAGTTTGAGGTTGCAGTGAGCTGTGGTGATGCTACTGTACTCTACCCCGAGGAACAGAGCAAGACCCTTGTCTCCAAAAAAAAAATTCTGTTCCCTGACCAGGTCCCACCAAAATTGAACATAGCAATTGGTACCCAATTGGCAAACAGAAATGTTACCCACTCCTACCCCCTATGGAAATGGGCAGATCTTGCTTCTGTTTCCTACATTGTTATTTTATTAATCTAGACGTAAATGGATTAAGATAATACAGATAGTAAACTATGTTTTGAAGATTCTGTATAAATACACAATAGACTTAAATAAGAATGTCCTTTGTCACATATGTTATAGAATGCATAAGTACTGTATGGACAGTTCATGCACTTACTAATTACATTTGATATTAAATACTGCATTTAAAAATCAATGCCCAGTTTCCAGTATTTCACTTTGTTTTAAAAATTCCAAATTCAATTATCTTTCAAAACCCTATCCAGATGTTGACAGCTTCAAGAACTCTTCCCTGGTTCCCTCACTACTCAGAGCTAAACAATTATTTCTAGATGTAATTCACACTCTAGTCTAAATTACATATTTATATATGTGCCTCCTGGTAAGACTGTGAACTGGAGGGCAGGAAATTTTCCTCTGTACACCAGACCCTAGAACAGTGCTTTTGATTTAGTTAATTCAGTGTTGAATTGAATTACTGAATATAGATTCAAAATATGTAGTTACCAAAATGAAGTCACATCAAGTGCAAAATAACTCGAGTTACAGAGTAGCTGTACCTGAATGGTGGCTGTGTCCATATTTTGAAAGTCACTTTTAAGAATGATCCTTTTCTTAGCAAAGTTTTACTTAGTGTGCCAAAGAGCTGTCTGGAATAACTGGCTTTATTTCTAACTGTAGCTACATTTGTTTAAGGGTTTCTCTCTCATAACTCAGCCCAAAGGCCACTCGCCCCTACGATCCCGCCTGACGCCTCAGGTAGTAAGCGCTGCTCCCGCCCCTGTGCCCACGCGTTTCTGACTCAGCCCCGGACCCTTCAGTCACTCATCTGCTCCGCCTCTTCCGTGAGGCTGAATTTCCGTTGAAAGCAGAGACTGCCTTATTGTTTTCATAGCCCCAATGTCTGGTGCACAGTAAGCGCTTAATAAATATTCACCACAAAAATTAAATGAATTAAGAGCTTCTCTGAGTTAAAACTTTGAATTCTGAACTAGCCTGGCCCAGCTCTCTCTCACCGGGGGCCCCAGAATCTGGACGTGGGCTTGTTGTGCGCCAATCTTCACAGACCCCGAATAGCAGAAAGTGCCTGTGAAATTCTAGAAAACGTGCCAACTCGCATTATTTTTTTTCCC
Source organism: Lepilemur ruficaudatus (assembly GCA_963574885.1). Classification (NCBI taxonomy): domain Eukaryota; kingdom Metazoa; phylum Chordata; class Mammalia; order Primates; family Lepilemuridae; genus Lepilemur; species Lepilemur ruficaudatus. The sequence continues at coordinate 54,658 of CAUYRT010009468.1, read as the reverse complement.
TAACATCAAACAATTCAATAATTGAGCTATTTTCCCTTCATTTCACTGAAATTATTCAGTCTTATTCTTTTATGTTTATGAGGATTCCTGTGGACAACTTGAATTAGATTTCATCATCCATATCCTAAACTTCTGAAGAAAACTATCTTTATTCAAAGTTTTGCTAGAACAAAACAGCCAAGAGAGTGCCAACCAGATAAAGACTGGATATAGCATTTCGCTTGATAATTATTTCTTTGCTTTAATACTTTCCAACTCTAACCCTAAATAAAGAGAACTGCAAAAGCTGTCGGGAGAGAAGAGGAGAAGCTGAGAACGTGTGCCCACCTGAGCCCTCCCAGCGGCACTTCAGTGCCCGTACCCTCCCTACTTGAAGAGCACTGCCACTGTTCTTCCCTTTCTTCTGGAAGCTCACCTGTCTTCAAGGACTCTTGAAGTTCTTGAAGATTGAGCTCAGAGCACCCAGCAAGTATGTGTGGGCCACATACTGTGCTGCACACTGGCTGATGGGGAGGTTGGGAAACATCCAGACATAGGCTTTGCACGCCTGGAGCTCAGAGAATAGCAGAGAAGAAAATTACACAAGTGTTTGCAATGAAGTAGGATGACTGCTGTGACATGGCAAATAAGGCCAGTCTGAAGTCAAACTCTAATATATGTATAAGAATGTTCCACCTTGTAAACTAAGAACCTAGGGAAAGAGATTGGGTCACCTGTACTCCATCGTATGACTGCCAACTCCTCTTTTACCCAGCTTTCCAAGCAGTAAATTTAGGATGATAAAACTACCTCCCTCATAGTTATCGTGAGAATTAAGTGGGATGACACATGGCAAAACACTGTAGACAGAGCCTGGCCCATGGTGAGTGGTCAGTACATCTTTAGGGTTGTTATGCCAAACAGAGGACACCTAGCCTAACCCAGCGTGTGCTGGAGAAAATGACTTCTCAGCTCAGCCATGAAGAATGGGAGGGAATTCACTACGGCTGTATCAGGCTGCTCGAGCTGCCATGACAAAATGTCACAGACCAGATGGCTTAAGACCAGGGTATGGGCAAGGCTGGCTTCACTCTGAGGCCTTTCCCCTTGGCTCGTAGAAAGCTTCTTCTCCCTGCAGCTTTAACACGCTCTTCCCTCTGTACGTGTTTGTGTCCTAATCTCTTCTTAGGAGGACACCGGGACTGGATACTGGCTTAGACCCCATTTTAACTTAATCACCTCTTTAAAGGCCCTGTCTCCAATACAGTCTTATTCTGAGGCACTGGGGGTTAGAGCTCCAATATGTGAATTCTGGGGGGACACTGTTCTTTTCATAACCAAAGGGGGCAGGGAGAGGTGCAGAGGACTCTTTCTAACATAAGAAAGAATGTGTGAATCAGAAGAGGGTGGTGTAGACTGTTGAAGAGAAACTCGATGGACTTAAATCCTTTTACAGTGCAGGCTATAAAAGCACGAACAGCAAGATTTGAAGCTAGAGAGGGACAGAGAGGAAAATCAGGCCACATAAGATCTTGTAAAATAGCATAAAATGTTAAGCAGTTGGAGGTATCCTAGGGGAAAAGAAAACCACTGTAGAATTTCAAGCAGGCGGTGGGGGGGGCATGGTCGAACTCTCATTTTAGAAAAATCACTGTCTGCATTACAAGGAACTTTTTGGAGCAGGGTGAGCACTTGGGAAGCATCTAAAGACAAGTAAGAAAGGCTGATGGCTCGAGTCATGCCACAGAGGTGAAAGAAACTGATCACGCTGGGAAGCTAATCAATGGGCTTGGTGACTGGTAGGGGCAGAGGGAAAGGAGAATGATTCCCATGTGACAAGCAAATGCGTAGACAATGGTGGGGGAAGGTGACAAAGTCAAAATTGGACCTTCTGAGTTGGAGAAACCCATGGAACTGCCAATAGACCATTGTCTATTGACAGCAGCTACCACTTACTAAACCCTTCCTGTACACCGGAGTGTGCCAACAGCTCTAGACATAGCATCATATACCTCTGTACAGATGAGGAAGCTGGGCCTTCATGAGATAATATAACTTGGGCAAAGGCTCACAGCTACTAAATGGTAAAGCTATAAGAAGATTAAGTCTTCCTAATTGCTAAGCCCAAGCTGAAAACCACCACCACCTTGGTGTAAAACTCAGGAAGGAGGCCAGGCTAGAGACACATCCTGGCAGGTCATTAGGTCATAAAGAATGCTTGGTCTGCTGGCTTCAGTTACCACACCCTCACTGACCACCAGCCCTGCCTGAATCTGAGCTGATGCAGGCACCTTTAGCAGGTTATAAAATGGATGGTGGGTTGGTGGTCCAATCCCAGGGCCTAGAAGCCCACATTCACGCTGGACACAAGTGCAATGGCAATCTCTGCCCTCTACCAAATGTAGTTGGGTGAGGATCCAAGACCCAGGCTGAACAATCAAAATTCAATCTTTACTGATGCCCATGCCATTAAAAAAATTCTAATGTAATATACATGCAGAAAACTGAACACACCATAAGTGGATAGCCTGATAATTTTCATAGAGAGAATATACCTACGAAATAACACTGAAATCAAGAACAGAATGGTAACCCAAAAGCTCTCCCCAGGTCCCTTGCACACCCCAACAGCCCCTGCCCCCATCTACAGGTTCCACATCCTGATATCTTATACCACAGATCAGTTTTGCCTATTTTTGCACAGTATATGAACAGAATCATATAACGTATGCACACACGCTTTTGTGTATGTTTGCATGCATTTTAAAGACTGAAATTTAACTTAGAAAAATTAAAAGGTTGATGTAAACAGAGATGTAAGTATAATCCCATGATCTCATCTTGCCATATTCTAAGCTCCCCTGATATGTATAGTACCTATACAACTGTATTGTGAATTACACCAGGTAAAATCAGTCATGTGAAATGAATCCAGGGAAGTACAGGGCCATTGCGGTGTTGTGTCCTCTTGAAGAGATTGAGTCACTGACCCAGACTAACTGTAACAAATCCTTTCCTATGAATTAAAGATTAGAATGTAAAGTAATAGTAACAGTGATGGAGGTTTTAAAGGGAAAGTTCTATTACAATAGCTTGAGATAAGCTTAGGATAATAAATTTGAAATTGATTCTAATTACTGCTTTATCAAACTAATCCATTTTCTTAGTGAGGAATCTTTTACATTGCCAAGGAACTAAAAGTTCCTTTAGAAAGTGTTTTGAATGTGTTGTAAAAACAATAAAACTGTCAGAAAACAAACTTTTTTACTTGTTTAAAAAATTCTTTTCTAAAACAATTTCATGGAAGTCATACATTTAAATTTTAATATTTTACTGTATGCTCATTAAATCATACTGTATGATTTTATATCATACTTGCTGAATTCTGAGTTTGTTTCTTACCTGGACCTAAGAATTTCTTCTTGCTGGGATGGAGATTATAGTCTTACTTTTAGGATAAGAGGATCTTGACTTTCATAGATCTCTTATGGATTATAACTACTTTCGCTTTCAATCACAGCATAAAAACTTACCAAAAAAATTTACTTAGAAAATGAAAACAATCATATTTGCAAATTTACTGCCACCAAACTTTTTTTTTTTTTTTTTGAGACAGAGTCTCCCTCTGTCACCTAGGCTAGAGTGCAGTGGCATCATCATAGCTCACTGCAACCTCAAACTCCTGGGCTCAAGTGATCCTCCTGTCTCAGCCTCCCAAATAGCTGAGACTGCAGGCTCATGCTACTTTACCCGGCTAATTTTTCTATTTTTAGTACAGACGAGGTCTCGTTCTTGCTCAGGCTGCTCTCAAACTCCCGAGCTCAAGAAATCCTCTGGCCTTGGCCTCCCAGGGTGCTAGGATTTATAAGCATGAGATACCACTCCAGGCCATATTGCCAAACTTCTAAAGTTGTCCAGTGTTTCCAAAGGGGAAAAGATTTACCTATTCACTGTAGTTCTCCACACATGTAGTTTGTGTGCATGTGTTTGTTTGAATTTACACAGGCGGGCACAGTTAAGATATAATCTGATTACGGAGAAGATGTGCTTCATTATTTTAGCCCAGTATTTGTGTGAATTCACACCGCAAATGATTTGATCACAAGTTTCCCTCAAACCCCTAAAAATTCCTGATTATATTTTGATGTCCCTCTCTAAGAAAACAGCTAACAATTAGCATAGCTTTCTCATTGAACCAAACAAGTTTCTGATTCCAATCTTAATGAATTGCCTTTTCAAAAAGGAATCAACCACCTGTGACCACAATTTTGCCTGCAGGACACTGTGCCTTCAAACACGGTGGGAAGCAGCAAATCCTGGGTGAAATTTAAAGCCAGGTTATTTTTTAGCAGGAGAACTCTGTGGATGGGTGCGACAACCTCGTTTCTCTGTTATCCTTTAAATTTTTTTTCAAGATAACAATCTGAAAGTGTTCAAATTTTAGCTATGATTTACTTATTGTTTTTGCTATTGTGACTTCCACAGTTATTTCCTCTCATAGACGAGTTGTAGATTTCAGTTCCTTTACTCATTTAAGACTGATTGATGTTCCATAAGAATCTCTGGTTTATTTAAAATTCTTAAACTTGTTAGGTGCAGAGCTCAAGCTCTAAATATATATATACTTTAAAATTAACCAACCATGCTTTATGCAGCATAACTCTGGGTAAAATTAGTGACATTTTTAAAACAAATTAGAGAATCACAAAAAGGATGATAAGTCACTGCAACTTTATATATTACAGAAAAGATATAAAATGATAAAGACTATAACATAAACTGAAGTCTTTATTGATCACTAACAGGATGTTCTAAGTGAGAGCAGAATTTCCTTCTTCATTTCTAAGCTTTACTTTTGTTTTTAAGCCTTAACTTTTAAAAAGCCCAATTTGTTCCAAATTTTCCTACCAGTTCTCTAATAAAACTTTCTGGAACTTGAGTAACTGTGTCTAAAAGGATCTGAGATTAAGAGCTAAATCCCCATCTGCCAGAGTATCCGAATTTGTCTCCTTTCAAAGTAAATGTAAGGTATCATTATTGGTGAAATAATGACTACCTCAAAATACAGTAAGCATTTAAGAGGATAAAAGGCTACCCCCCACACACTATTGGATTGATTTTAACCAATTATTTTATTCAAACTTACATTTTACTGTGTCATATGTGAAATGAGTATGTTTTAAAAAGCTCATTAATTAAAAACCCCATTTAATAAAGCAACAAGTTCCAAATGATTTTAGAACAAATCTAAAGCAGTATTATGTCCTTACTTGACTCTTACAATAAATAAATCACTATTTCCTACCGTGCCTTTGATCTTCTCTAATTGAAAATCACAACTCTCATTTATCTGAGATAGTAAGTGAACAGATACATATAGAGGGAAAATGACAAATACCATAAAACCTCATGAGCAGGTCTGTCCACCCACAAATCTTTAACTAGACCAACCAGCTAGAAGGAAAATTGGACACTTCATTTTCCCCTTCCTGCTTTCTGGTGCAATGTTAAAGGACAAGCAAGCAAGGGAGTCTATTCTAGAGCGAAATCTGCACCCAAAGCACAGAGGACAAGAGCAATCTTAGTCACGCTGTATGGATTTTAAGTCCCCATCCCCAATTCTCATCTGACACTTTAATGACAGTGTGGTTGCCACACGAATTTCTTACTCTGAATCTACTACATAATACTGCCAGCAAACCTACATTCCACAGTGACACAGGTAAAACGAAGAGTTCCTCAAGCATCAGTCTGTTTCCAAACCCACTCCTCAATAAACTTGGGAAATACCTATTTAATATAGCACAATAAAGGACTCAGTCACACTTGGAAATGCTCTTGACTTCAAAAATTCAGAGCTCAGGCTTAGAAATGCTTAGAAATCATCAATATGTTCCTGTAATTCCTAATTCAAATACGTTCCTCCCAATATGTAATGCGGGCCAAGTTTCTATTCTCATTATCTCTGCCTCTGACCATCTTGCTAGAGACATTTTGCTTCTTTAGATTTTACTTCATTTGCTTCCCTTCCTCCTTTCAACACTGCCTCACTTCGCATTTCCCCATAAATCTCTATGGGATATGCAACAGGGCTTTCTCCTGTTTCCCAAACTTCACCACGCTGAACAAAAATGGCTTATTCCACTAATCGGTTTCCATGTTTCCAAACAAAACTGCTATTTGCCATTAATGGTAACTACTGAACAGGTCATCTTCTCTGCAAAGGATTAGAAAGGATTTTTTTATTTTTAAGTAATAATTTTCATTGTCAAGACCCAAGTAATGAAAATTTTTCAATTTAAACCATCACCATCAATCATTTTTATACTAAGAAATCAGCCTTCACATTTATTAGGTTTGGAAGATCCTCTTTCTATGTAATATCTCATTCTTCTGATGTTTGCTGAAGCAGAAAGGATATTTTCTGATGGGTATTTCTAAGAGAGTTATAGTTTCATTACTCAACTTAGATTTTTAATGCCTTAAGGTAGTGGAGACAGAGCTGGGAGGGAGGGAAGGCAAGGACAGGAAATGATGACTCCAAGGAATATGCAAAAAAGGGATGGCGTTTCCTGAGAATATGATAATAAGGATAGTTCATTCTTCCATAGATCTTACTATGTGGCAGTCACTGTCCTAAGGTCTTTACTTAGATCGATATTTTAAATCCTCACAATAAATCTATGAGATCAATAGTATTATTTATCCCCAGGGAGGAAATTGAGCCACAGGGAGGTTGAATCACTTGCCTCTCAAGTTATGTAGGTCCCACAGTCAGCAGAAGAGCCAGGACTCCAGTCCAGGCAGTCTGGCTATAGAACTCTCACCCTTCGTCATTGATTGCTTCTTTCAAAGCTAACAGAGTTGATTATTTGAATATTGGGAAGGCTGAAGGTGAAATTAACAGTGACATAACCAAAATGCTGATTATTTTGTGATTTTTATATGTGAACCACAATAGTTGAGACATATATACTGACTTAATTGATACTTCTGGTGTTTATTGACATACAAAGAAATTGCTCAAAAACTATGCAGGAATGATACTCATTTTAGAAAACGTGGAATATTACGTCTGATTGTTCTGGTTTGCTCAGAAAATCCCAAGTTATACCTGCCGTCCAGGTGTAATTATTAATAGCATCTCTTTTTGCTCTCAAAAGTGCCCCATTTTGAACAATAAAATATATAATCAATCATCTTACTTACGCACAACCAGAGCAACAACTGGCACAAGTCAAACTGCATATGATTGAGATCTGATTTCTTTTTCATGCTATTTTTCAAGATCATTCTTTATAGCAATTCTAGAAGCCTTTGGTCTGTGCCAACAACAACCAATGACTGTTTACTGTCCAGCATTTATTCTGTTGTCTTCATGGACATTTTTCTTACTATGTGTTCCCATCCCCAATCTTTCTACTTAGCAAGAATCTTTCACTTCGTTTTTTTCTATCTATAAAATTCATTAGGACTACTAATTAACTAATACTTCTGCAAGGCAAAAATCAAAGTAAAACAAGCACCCTTCTTTCCCACCCCCCCAAAATAAAAAACTTTCTGTGCACTCAAGCCTATATAAACTTAACTCCATAAATGTTAGTTTACAGTCATATATGCTCATAAAAGGGAGTGATCCATTGACCTTTTCTTCTCAAACATATAGGATTTGGTACATCATCACATGAATTTTAAATGACCTTTTATTCATCTTCTTAACATCAGTCTGCATAAAAGCTAACAATTGCTGCATTTGGTTTTAATAATTCTGATTCTTTCATTTCTTCGTCCTAAAATCAGTTGTTACTACTATTGTGAGTTTGATGGTGCTTTTCCCCATTGTCTTTCTTCTACCTCTTTCTACCTTCAAATGCTTCATTTCCCTCCAGTCTTTTTGCCAAGTCACTGTCTCTCCTCCTCCAATGCCTTCTAGTCTATAGTAATCACCCTAATGACGTTTACATCCTTAAGGAGTTTGGTGTCACTTTTTGGAAATGAGCCACTATTCGATTTCACCCTCTCACATTATGTTTCCTATATTGCCTGCGACTCAGCACTTGCCTTAGCAGGCTGGGGCTTTTTTCCTATCCCATTAAAATTCTTCTGAAAAATTATTTTCTTTTGGTCCCCTGACACAATCCCCCTGCCCTCCTTACACTTGGAGCAAATCCTCCATTCACCCTTATTGGGACACTCAGTTGGCAAATTAAGCTTCCCCACTCCTGGGCTTCGACTCACCCTTTTACTTATGAAGATCCTTGGGAAACTGACCTGCAGGAGGGGAGGAAACTCCTGTCCCACCTCCGCAGAAGATCCGCTTACGATGCCCTGAAGCACAGGATGTCATTACTTACCCTTATCTCAGTCCACAGGGCTAGGAAAGTTGGAGGCCGTCATCACGAGTCCTAGAAAACTCATGCCAGTGCTGAGTTACCACGAGGGAGACAACGGCCCCCTCTAATCTGCTTAGTGATGTGAAAATTTTGACAATGTTCTCTCTTTCTTAGCCAGCATGGATTCTTAAGATCTTAGTATTTAAACTTATTCTCATTATGACACATTCTCGTTGGGCTTGATGAAATCTTTAAAGATAAGTACAGAACTGCATTTATCTTTAATTTCCCTTCTCCTGCCGTGATTTAGCAACACTAAATGGCTCTAGTTGTCCAAAGATAGTTTAATCTCACCATGATAATGACATGTCATTAATAGGTTCTCTATAAAAGTTGCTTGGGTATGTGGTACCTTTTTGGGAAAAACTGCAATAAGGAGTGAAGACCACATTTTTTTTCTTTGTACAAGGACACCAGGACCCATAATCACCAGCTGCCCACCTACCAAAAAAATCATGCTTCCAAAATCTCTTGATGTCGATTTTATAAGAGCAATTAAGTTGTCTTACATGTGCCACTCACGACAGAAGCCCTTTGTGAAGCCCACATTTAATAGAAAGAAGTGAATTTCATTAAAGACTTAAAGGAAGTAATTACATCTGCAGAGTAATATATATATTATACATTTCACTCTACAATAAGGTTTTAAATAGTCATTTCTTCCTAACGGCCCGTTACCTTGTTCCTTTGTAAGTAGTAGTATTTGAGATAAGCAGACATCATGAACAAAATGAAATCATTGCAAACAGAGAATCAACTGTAGCATATATTTTAGAGCTGTCAATGTAATACTTAAGATAATAACAAATTTATTAATGTAGACCAGCATTTTACCAAATCCTAGTTGTAAAAAGTAAGCATATCTCTGAGCGTCAGCTTTATAATTAGACTCCTATAAGAATTTCTACAACCTCTTTTGTCTTTTAGGAGCAGAAACCATATTTACTATGACAAAAATTGTTATGCTGGGGTTAAATGTTTGAAGATGAAGCTCTTCTAGAGAATCAGAAACATGCAGTAGCCATGCCTCTGCGAAGACCATCAGAACTCAAACTTTAAAAACAGCAACAAAAATAAGATGCCTCAACCAATTCAACCCCATTTCTCCAAATATTATCTTTTCTTTTAGTTCAGAAAATACCCACTTTACTAAGAATAATTTTTAAAAGTCAATCTCAAACCTCATACTATGTGAGGCTGTATGTTCTTCAAACTGTGGTCTGCATTTATAGAACAAGCTGAAACGTTATTGTATGATATATAACAGAATAAATCATAAGACTGTATTAACTCCATGAGTCACAAATACAGATAGAGGACAGAAGAGAAAAAAATATGATTGATCTCAATTTGGTCTCATGAAAACACACTAGCTGTCCTTATTGTCACTTTTTTATTAGATAAAACAGGGATACCTGAAAAAAAATATTTTAAAAGGCTAATTTGAAGGAATTTATTTTTAGGCAAGAGCAGTGGCACTCATCTCAACTAATTTTCTTACTTTAAGCTTTTGCGATTGCAATATTGTCCTGAAAATAAGCAGCAATATTTAATAGTCTCTTTCAAGGATTCTTCTCTTAACAAAAACAAATGACAAAATAAATCCACGCATACCATTTCAAACTGGGCCCCTGGATGTTACAAATCCCTTATTTCCCTGTTCCCTCCCAAATTACAAATAGCCTACACTCAGGATCACTTGACTAAGTGACATTTCTGTAAGACACAAAAGCTACTGATTTATGAGGAAAGGCTTGAGAGTCTATTATTACCTCATCTCAAACCCCTACATACAGCATTTCTAACAACAACAGAAAGGGGAAAAAGTATTGTCAATCAATGGGTCAAAAATAAAAGCAAATGGAATGACTGTGAACATATAAAGATAAAAAAAATAAACCCATCACGTGGTGCAATGATCCTGGCTTACTTTCTTAGAAGCCTAACTTCTGCAATCCTACATGGGAGCAGTGATGGCAGTGGAGTGCTAAGAGGAACAAGAAGCCTGACTGTCACATGCCTGTGCCCTCTGGCTGAGAGGAGGAAAAGCCTGCCGTGTCACCACACAGCAATCCCAGGCTAAGAACTGACCTTGAGCCCAGTGAGAAGCTTCCAGAGCCTATTTCACAGCGTCCTTTCCATTTAGACGTGGTCCTTCTTGTGCAGAGGCTGAGGTGGATTTAGCAGCGGGTGGTTTTGCTGAGTCAGGAATCTTTGTTAGACTGCACGAAGTTTGTGTTAACTAAAGACACAAATAGCCTCAAACACAGACAGAAAAAGACCACAAGAGATCACCTCAGAGAAAAGAGGATCAAGAAAAGCTCACAAGGGAATTTTTAAGTGAAGCTCTAGTGCTTTACTGACTTGTGACGCCAGTGATGCAATCAGAATAGGCAGGAAGGTCTGTTTTGCTTCATGGTTTGGATTTGGGTCTGAGGTCCCAAGAATTTACGATAATGCTCACATTCTGTTGAAACAGTTCCAGAATGTGGCTATTGAACTCAGTAGGGGAAAGAAATCCATTTGGCCCAACTTATGCTTTTCCTCTGTGAGTAGCAATGAGGATTACTACGGCAGAGTAGAAATCTTATTAGTCTACCAGGGGGTGAATGGGCATTGGCCAATTTGTAAAGGAAGCTAAAATTAAATCCTTAATATAATTTAGTGTCAATTAAATGCATATGATAAAGAATGACCACCCTGAAAATTAATCTATTTAATAGTTCAAATATAATCAAATTGCTCTGCTCTACAAATGTAACTCTCTTTCCTTTCTAATTAAACACTATTTGATGAAGTTGAATTTCCCAGATGCTTGGAATTTTTTTTTTTTAATTTTTGTAGGCAAGTCTTCAAAAATGGAAGGTACTTCGCTATTTCTTATAAGAGAAAAATGGGCTTCTTTTCTTAGCAATTACGAATTAAGTTTATAACACCAGGAAATTTCAAGGACAGTAAATCAAATACAAATCAGAAAGGAAAATTATATGGCAAATGTTGTGGCTTACACAATTACAAAGAGACAGCACTTGTATTTGGTAATCTACGATGCTGCTGGCTGGCAGCAACTGCTGTTTTGGGGGCTGGTAATTCCCTCTCTGGGTGGACTCCCCAGTAGGAAACAAGTCTGCGTGTGCCCACCAGTAGGGCAACACTGCATTCTTGTTGACTTATTGGCATAGATCATTATGCCTTTCTATGCTCCAGCCCCAACAATCTCAATTTCTGTGTATACTCCTCATGGCCATCATTTTCCAGTCTTTAAAATTATGTTTTCTGATCCCCTCTGAATCATCATAAATCATTGAGCTGCACTTTAACAGAAGATAAATTATCTCCAAGAAGAGGGATTTTATCTCCAAGAAGAGGGATTGCCTCACAATGAGGTCATGGAAACTACAGTTTCACAATTTGAAAAACAAAAGCATTTCCTTTCTCTTTCACCTCCCGGGGATTTTTTTTTTTCTTTGCTAGAGATAAAATCTGACAAACTAAAAATATAAGCATCGGGCCATGTGGAACCTGACCTAGATTAGCATTTCTCGGTGTTTCTTTAGCCTATTGTTTTCTAGTTTTCATTGTAAAAAATTGTCTTCTGTGATCAGTTTTAATCAGAGTCAATTATTGTGTTTTCTAATTTTAGAAAAGAAAATCCATACATTGTCTCCCTCTCTCCGTCCCATAAACACTTACAGGGCACAGTTGTTAGGTACTAAGATCATAAAGATAAACCCTGACTCCTGCTCTCAGGGAGGCTGCAGTCCAGTATGGGGGTAGGGGCAGCTACAGAGAGGTAACATTGCAATTACCATTGGGAATGATATATTTAGGGCTGCCACTGGCCCACAGCTCATTGAGAGCATAGAGGAGATAAACTGGAGCCAGATTGAGAGTAGGAAAAGCTATTAGGGAAGGCTTTCTAGACAGTGTAACTGCTAGGGTTTAAATATATCCCCCAAATTTCATGTCTTAGAAACTTAATCCTCAAATTCATATGTTTATGGTATTTGGAGGTGGAGCCTTTGGGAGTTAATTATGATTAGACAGGCTCATCAGGGTGGGGTCCCCATGATGGGACTGGTGGCTTTACAAGAAGAGAGACCTGAGCTGGCACGTACTTGCCCTCTCTCCATAGCAATACAAAAGCCTTGTCATATGCAGCGCCATGCTCTTGGACTTCCCAGCCTTAGAACCATGCCCTAAATAAACTTTTCTTTACAAATCACTCAGTCTGTGTCATTCTGTTATAGCAACAGAAAACAGACTAAGGCAGTAACCTATGACCCAATCTCCAGAGACAACAAGACTTAACTATGTAAAGACTGGGGCGAAGGCTCTTCAGGCAAAGGAATTAGGATGTGTAGAAAGGAGATACAGTGTGATGGTAAAAAGCATGGGCTCTGTCACGGTATGTATATTTTACCACAATTTTTTTTAAAAAGCAGCAGTAGCTTGGCATGATAGTCCATGCCTTTAATCCCACCACTTTGGGAGTCCTAGGCAAGAGGATCACTTGAGTCCAGTTCAAGATCAGCCTCAGTGACATAGCAACACCCCATCTCTACAAAAATTAGAAAAATTAGCCAGGTGTGGTGGTGCACACCTGTAGCCCCAGAGACTCCAGAGGCTGAGGCAGGAGGATTGTTTGAACCCAGGAGTTTGAGGTTACAGTGAGCTATGATGACACCACTGCACTCTAGCCCAAGCAACAAAGTGAGACCCTGTCTCTAAATAAATAGATATAGATAGATAGATAGATAGATAGATAGATAGATAGATAGATAGCAGGAGCATGGGTTTGGGACTGAGATTACCATACTTGGGCCAACTACTTATCCTCTGTGTCTCAGTTTCTAAATCTTTAAAATAAGAAGCAAAATAGTACCTAACGTATAGGAGTAAAACCCTTGGGGCTTTGATACACGTAAAGCACTTAGAACAGCACTTGCTTTACAGGAAGCGCTCAGTAAATGCTAGCAGTTGTTACCATGCACACAAACCCAGAGATGAGAGAGCACGGGTACCTGGAAGGGCACAGGAGTTTAAGTTGCCTTCTCCAAAAGGAACAGTCCACTGAACAGAAGGCAGTAACCCGGAAAAAAGAACTGAGCTGGAGGTCATCAGAAATGCCAGGTTGCAGGTATCCCTTTTTCCTTGCTGGAGTCATCACCAAACTTTAAATGTGCCCCGAGGGCATAACCTTGAGGCTACCTACACTTTACCCACTACTTGAGAATGAGTTGTCAATAAAAAATAAATTGTCTTCACTTTTAAGTTTAAGAATTAAAATACTTCTTTTCAAAGGGCAGTGTTAAAACACTTTTTTTGAAGGGCAGACTGATGATACTACTACTTTAAATATGCCATCATAGCAAGGCCTGAGAAGGAGTGCAGTCCTAAGTCTTATGGATGCTAAACATTTCCCGAAAAAAAACCTGTTTTGAGTTACACAAAAGCCATCTGACAGTCTGTGGATAGAGTAATGTTATACTCTGACGTCACATGTTATATCGGAAGGAATGACAAGAAGACATTATGAGAAAACCTGATGATGAGTTCTTCCCATTTAAAAAAAAATGGTATAGAAATGTTAGAGCATTGGAAACTTGAGTTGCTTAATGTCTTAGCTTCCTCATTTGAAAAATAAAACTAGATGTTTTCTAAGGATCCTTGGGGCTCAAATGTCCTATAAACTGATTGATGAACAGGCTATATGGAATTGAAGCAGAATTTAAAACCCTGGGTAATGGGAAATATCTCTCCAGTCCAGTAAGTTGTCAGATAGTACTACCAGAAGCCAGTAGTATCTGGCTTTTATGTTTTTAACTTTCCTATAAAGACATGATACTAATTAGCTACTCATGACTCCAGCTAACCTTTCTTGAATCTCCATTTTCAGTGTACTACGGCCTACGGAATGGACAATGTGCAAACAGATCAAATCACTTGTTTGCGCTGATTGACTTTTAGCTCAAACAGTTTTGTCTCATGTTGTTATGATGATATTGGTCAGACATGTGTTAGAAGCTTTATCTCCATCTCAGAAATGCTTCATTTGCATAAACACACACTTTTCATCCTCCGTCTTGGCACACAAGACTGGGGGCCGATGGTCTCGGGTACAGATCACACAATTGGTGGGATCCAAGACGCATGCATGGGAGAGATGCACTAGAAACACTGAGCACACTCCCACTTAGGAAAGGGGCCATGGATGTGGATGTGAGCATCAAAAACAAAGAATCTCCCTTGTCTTCCTATAAGTCAACAATTTGTATAATTTCCTGCAAACGTGTGAAATACTGAAAGGTTTGTTTCCTCTACATCTTCCTTGAGAGATGTCTAGAACTCAGTACTTCTTGGGCCCTGACCTTGTCAAATGTTGTTTGCCAACCTTTTTCACTTCTAAGAACAAAAATAGCCTATTCATATAGGTATTCTCTTATATGCCCAGGGCCCTCCCAGCCTATGCTCTGTCCGTTTCTCACATCAGCCAGGAACGTCCAAGCCACAGAAGTCGTTCCTTATGACAGTGCTGCCCAGAAGTCTAACATAGGGAGACGACGCAGACAGCAGCCTCCAACACAGCAGTCCCTCCAGCTGGCCTATTTTAGCCATGTGCTATTTTTATATTGAATGTGTCCTAGACTTGTTCAAAGATAATCTCTAGACACTAGAGATATACTCTTAATACTATGAGAGCTCTCTCCAGGTATATAACATAGGCACAGCAGCTATAAATGTAAACATATCCTGGATGTAAAATAGTTTCTCAAAACAGATACTGACGCAGTAAACGGTTCACGTAACTGAATACTTGCTGAATTTGAGGTCCAATCATGTTTGGGAGTGTGGCGAATTCTATTCTAGGGGTGGCGTCATTCCAGGAAGGCAAAAAACCTCTAACTAAATCTCTCTTACCACTTTCCCAAAACAATTAGGGGTGCATTCCATGACACCACTACCCATGGGCTTAACTGCAGCTGAACCAGTCTGAGATGGCCTCCCAAGTCTGCTCTGTTGTTATTAATATTCTTGCCTTCAGGGAATTATCAAAATGCCTAGGGCGAGCCTGTGTTTCATTACTGTTGAATTAAAGCCTTCTCTCACTGCCGGCCCTGTGTGTTTTTGGTGCAAGACGCTGGGAAAACTCTGACACCCACAATACCCAGCTGGGTCATCCAACCACAAGCCAAGGTAAACACAGAGGAAGCTCAAGTCCCTGGGAGAAGAGCTATGCATGTCTCTACTAAATGCGAAGTCTGAATACTGGACTTTGACCAAGCCACTAGGATTTCAGCATATGTTTATGATTAGTTATGACAGCAGCTATTAAGCCAGCTACTTCCAATGTGTAAACTACTTTCTATTAGTTATTTGGGAGTTTTTGTTTGTTTGTTTGGGCAAGGGGGCATAACCTCTTCCAGAGTTCTAAAAAAATTAAGTTTTCACTTGAGTCTACTTCTTTCAAAATTGATGCTTTATTTCAATAGACTATACGGTATTTGCAGAGGTAAAGACACCCTCCCAAAGTGAGGCACTTTTATGAATTTGTTTTAATTGCTTTGGCTGGAGCAATTGACATCTCTTTGACAACTGCTCTGTTGAGCCAAACCCCACCCTGAAAATAAAATCCTGCCAAATGTATCTACGGAATCTACTACTACTTCCTCACCAATTCCTGAATGCATCCAATTAACATCCTCCCTTTCCCTTGCCTTCCCCCCCTCATCCAGACACCAAATACGCACATCACACTGCATCCACACACCCAGCTCAAACACCATCTCTTCCATGGAGCAAGCCCTATTCACTCACAGGAGGCTGCAGTACTAGGCAAGACATGGTTCCCAGTTCTCCTGGGCTCCAGTATAAGCTCCTGAAGCACAGAAACTCCAACTGGATTAGCTTTGATCTCTCATAGTGTCTTCAAGAGAAGACACCCAATGAATGTTTGCTAAAAAAAATTTTTTTAAAGAATAAATGGATAAATGAACAGTATCAGAGAACCTAGAGGTCTCTATTTTCTTGGTTAAAAAAATTATTTTGTTATTTATTCCTCTCACACATGTATAATTTTAAAACAATGATTTGGACAAAGTGTTCAATACACTGTGCTGCTTTTTCATTGATTCATCTGCTTACTAAATCCTCTCATCCTTTCTTGGCCTACCCTTGGTTAAGTTTTCAGAATCCTACAACCTGAAATCCTGTATCTGTTTCTGTGTGTGTGTGTGTGTGTGTGTGTGTCTTTTATTCTTTTAAAATATGTGAGCGAAGCCAGTTTCTAAGGCAAATGTCAACATAATGGTCTGTTGGAGGTACTGAGACTCATATCCATTACAAACTGAAAAGGGCAGAGAATACTGCTAAGTACTTAGGAGACTGAATTGTCTGGGCTCTTCCACTGACTCTTTGTGACCCTGAAAAGCTGCTACTGTGGGATTCAGTGCCCTCACTTAAAAATGAGAGGTTGTAACAGGTGCAACCCCAGGTTCCTTTCAGCTTTCTGTATTCTGGAAAACTAATTCTGTGTATTTTGCTATGACAGGCTTGCTATACAAACCTCATGAGTAGGCAGAGCAGGAAGATGTGTAAACCAGGGGTCAGATACTGTGGCCTACAGGCCAAATCCAACCTACTACCTGTCTCTGCAAATAAAGTTTTATTAGAACACAATCAAATCTATTGGTTCACATAATGTCTATAGCTGATTTCTCATACAGAATAGCAGAGTTGTAACAGAGACAATATGACCAACAAAGCCCAAAATATCAACCCTTGGCAGAAAAACTTTGCCAACCCCTGGTCTAAATGATGTGCGTTCAGGTGTGTGACTTCCTGCCTGAAGAACACTCCTGTGTTCCCTAAATGAGATCTGGAGTTTCATCATTAGAGGTTAAAAAAACGTATATGTGCTTTGTAAGGTAAAATACCTTAAATGTTAAGCAGACAGTTCCTGGGTAGGAAATTAAATGATCCCTACCTGGGGCACTACAGGGAAAACAGAAGAGCTCCAGGAAGCCCAAGCAAACTGAGCTGGCACAAAAATAAACGTGCTTACATCCCAGCCTTGCACGGGTAGACCATGGAGAGAGATGAGTGGCCAGACCCTGCATCCTGAGAACAGAATCTTAAGTTCATTTTCTGACACTGTAATGGGTTTTACTTTAAACCTGCTTCCCCGCCTTGTCCCTCTTTCACCCGACAGCCAATAGCTGCAAGACAGCGGGACAACACTCAGGTACAATAAGAGAATAAAAGCACCAAATGGTCTGTACACATTATTACCACTTTCAGGCTCTGATAATAGGATGAGTCTGAATCTCAGAAGCCATTATGATGAATGACGGAGCCAGACACAAACAGCATATTCTGTGGTATTCTTTTTAGGTGGTTTCCAAGAGCAGGCAATACTCCTCCGTGGTGACAGCAGTCAGAAACAGGGTATCTGGCAGGGAGGGGGGAACTGAAGGAAAAGAGACGTGAAGGAAATGTCTAGGAGGAGGGAAATGTACTATATCTTATTTTTGATTTAGTTACATGGGTCAAAAATCACCGAACTGAACATTTAACTGTATTTTACTGTAGATGGAGTGGACCTTAATTTTTTAAAAAAGTAACTGTTACCACTAAGTAAAAGATTTATTTTGTATTTATTTGTGGGCATGTCTTCAGAAATCCTGGAGGTCTTTAGAATCACAGCCACGTCATAATTTTCCCTCCGTAGCGATGGATAAGAAGGTGAGAAGGGAGAAAGGAGGAAGGAGAAATGAAACGTCCGTGGTGGAAGGAAATTCCTATCAAGCCTCTAAGCCCATTTCCTTCATGTGCACATTCTTGCAATATGTCATCAGATAGCAGTTTTAGGACCTAGTAGATCACAAAAAACTCAAAATAAGAAAATGAGAGAAGAAGTGAATTACAGTTTTCCCTTAAATTGTATATGTGTATGTTTTATCGGACTATTAAAAAACACATAGAAGGCCAGGCACGGTGGCTCATGCACGTAATCCCACCACTTTGGGAGGCCAAGGCAGGAGGATCGCTTGAGGCTAGGAGTTTAAGACCAGCTTGAGCAACACAGTGAGACCCCATCTCTACAAAAAATAAAAAAAAATAGCCTGGTGTGATGACACGTGGAAGCTGAGGCAGGAGGATCACTGGAGTATTGGAGTTCAAGGTTTCAGTGAGCTATGATCATGCCACTGCACTCCAGCCTGGGTGGCAGAACAAGAACCCATTTCAAAAAAAAAAAAAAAACTCCACAGAGAAAATATTTAACAATATGCTCACATGTCTCTTAGAAGTCCCTACTTTAAATTGTATTACATTTATTCTAATTTTGCACCAAAATAGAATGTAAATTATTTTAATTAAGTTAAATAATAAAGTATTAAATCTAGCACAAATAACATTAATAAAATGTACTTTTTATAGAAGAAGTTATTACTGAATACTCTCTTTAACCTTGAACTAAAAATAAATAAAGTGCCATGGCCTTCTTACACACTACCCAACATTCCTACTAATTAAGCTATCAATTTATAATCATCTGAAAAATAAAAATCAGTTCTGCTTATTGGACAGGCTATATTTTTCAAAGAAAGCTTAAAGACAAGCATCTTACCGATATATTATCCTGACTTACATAGCTTCGCTGAAATGAACCAAACTCTCCTAGAGGAACTGAATGTACTAAAATTAGGCAACAATTCATGCTACTATACAGACAGCATAAGTACCTGAGAGATCAATTGAATAAACAAAATTAAATGAGAGGAGGAAAGGCATTATTATAAAATTAGTGCAGGTCCAAAACCATGTTTTGGTTAAAAACCTAAGATTATCTAATTACCTTCATTTCCAACTTAATAATAGAGGAATAGAGAATTTAAGCATTAGATCATCCTAGTGATGGGGGCCTAACAAAAAAATAAAAAGGAATTTAAGAATTAGAAGAGACCCTTGAGGTCAACTAATGGAACCCTTCATTGTCCAAATGAAGAAACTGGGCACTGACTACAGTCTGACTCTAATCATGTTACCCAAAGTGCACATTAAATGGTCTCTCTCCTCCTACTCCATCTCATAGTACACAGCCTCAGCAACACCAGCAACTGTGGCTACACATCACAATGCCAAAAACACTCTTTCAACCCTTATAATTCCCCCTACTAGCTCATGCTCATTCCTTAGACTTAACTGAGTTATTGACTCCTCCAGGAGCTCTCCTAAAACCCTCTCTCACCAACCTGAGCCCCGAGAATTGGTTATACCTTCTCTGCTCTTCCAAAGTATCTTATGCATTTTTCCTCAATCATTCATTCATTCATTCAACCATTCAAATATTGAATATTCATTTGGGGCCACTAGGCTAAATGCTAAGGTACAGAGATGAGAGGCATAGTTTCTGTTCTCAAAGAGCTCCAACTATGGATGCAGCTGAAATTGGTCATTTACCCGTGCTTCTCACTGACGCACCAGCTATTAACCATTTGTGTAGCCCCAGCATCCACTATCCATGTATAGCATATAGAGGCTCAAAAAATGTTTGCTCAATTTCACTTTTATTGTGAGAATCAGAGCTTAAATTCTTCTTGTTTTAATGAGGGAAGTGACTCTTAAGCAAAACTTAATTTTTAAAGCAATAGGGGATATATTTACCTTCTATTAATTATGCATGCTGCACTCACTTTTATATGTCAAGTTATGATTATTTACAATTGTTGCAAGTTTTGATTTTTATTAATTATTCTTCACTTTATAGAGTATTACCAATAGTTTATGTTATCCTATGAATAAAAGCTAATTTAATGTACCTTCTCTCAGGGAAGACATCATAAAAAAAGAGAGATGCTGAGATCTTACAAGACTTCCCTGAGAGCTTCCTGCCAAGGAGAAGTCCCATTTGCACGTTTCAGCCTCCAACGTGTTCATTTAGCAACCATTTGTTAAGACTCTACCAGTGTCAGGCCGTTTGATGGGGAAAAGGGGAAGGTATAAGGATCAGTAACAAAGAAAATACACAATGCTCTTGTCCTGAAAATGCTTCCATACCATTGTGGGGCTGAGTTTCATGTAAAATTTCATCCTATAAGCACAAATCTATTATTAAAGGATTTTAAGCAGGAGAAGAAGTAAGTGTGTTTAAGTCCTGCACCTTAGAAATGCTAGATTAGCTCCTTGACTTTTACCAGATTTTCAGCTCTCCGGGGTAAGTTTTAAAAGCTCCGCCCTGTCTGCTTCTTCTCTCTCTCTTCCTTGCCATAAGTAAAGCTCTCAGAAGGAAGTGTTTCTACCTGCTGCCTCAAACTCCTTACCTCTTCACTCTTCAACCTGCAGCACGCTGGCTTCCACCTCTGCAAACTCCATTAAACCCACTGTAGCCAAGATCATCACTGATATCCACAAAGCTAAATCCAGTGGATGATTTTCTTTACCTTATTGGTTGTCTGATCATTCTGAGCCTAATGCCTTGGCTTCTGGAATGTTCCTTTCCTGTTGGTCTCTGTCTCAGGCTTCTAAGCCCCACTCTTCCCTTCCCTGGCTGGCACTGCTGCTCAGGTCTGCATCCTTGTTCCACTGTCTCTACAGACACTACTCTTTCCTGCCAGATCTCATCCAAGCCCAGTGTTAACTATGCCCGAAATGCTGAAGTCTCCCATAAACAAATAGTTTAGAACTTTCAGCCTTGATCTTCCTCCCAGGCTTCCAACTTGTATGGCCAACTGTCTGCTGAGCATGCACCCTTAACCATCTCAGAAGAATCTAAAGCTCAAAATTTCACACATTAAACTCATCGCCTCCCCATCCACAATCTGCGCATGCACCGGAATTCCCAATTTCAGTTGTAACACTCCCAGAGAGAAACCCAAGTCATTTTTTCCCTAGCTGCCAGCATACATATAATCACCAAATCACACCAACTTTTTTGCTTGTTTTCCCTGTAGAATCCATTACTCCCTTTTATCCACATTCCTTTAGCCCTAGTCTAGGCCCTCATCATCTTTACTTAAACTACTTTATTAGCCTTCTAAACCCTCCACCTCTTCATGGTCTTGTATACCACAGAGGGATAAAGAGATTGGGGGCCTTGGAAAAAAAATAAGCAAAGAGCCATAAGATTACAATTTTGATTTTATGGATTTCAATCTAATAGCTCTTAAGCCAGATTAAAATAATAATGAGCTAAATTGGGTGTGGACAGGGTTGAGGGGCAGTGAAAGAGACAGAAGAGAGAATGAACTAGGGTAAGATTTGGTTAAACGAACAGAGGTCCTTTTGAAGGTACATTTTTAAAAGCCCCCAGAGTGGCAAAGCACTTCCATGAACTCTAACGAGAATTGGTGCTAATTTTTTTTAACTCCCATAATAAGAACTTTTTTAGCATCTGCATAAGAGTATCGTGTTTGTTTAGGATTGGTATAATCAACATCAGCTTCACTTGGGCTTCTTATAAGCAATGACTCATGTTGTTTTAGCTGGTGTTGACTCATTGCCTCACAAAGGATGACACAGCTCTAAACACGCAGAGCATGGCCTGCTTTTTCCAATTATGTGCTCCCAGCAACTGGGAGAAGTGGGAGTCCTCTAGCACGCAGCTTTCTGCAACTAAGCACAATTCCGATTCTACAAAAACAGCTGCCAAGTCGACCTTCTAATCATGAAATTTTATAAAATGAGGAGGCAGAGGAGGTAAGTTATGGAATGTTAAAAAAAAAAAAAATCACAGGGCCAGGCATCCTCCGTTTTTCAAAACAGAAACTGCAGAAACTTACAGTCAGCTCTTTTCCCCATTAATTGCTTACTCTGTTGAGGTCAGTAAATGTTTTTCTTAAGATACCAATGAAAAGTCACAGCAAGTATGTTTTCAAGACTCTCCAAGTTGCTCTTACTAAGATAACGTGCATGGGAGGCTGTAATAGTGTTTGAAAGGAAGCTAAGGAAATGCCATTCTCTTAATGGACACCACCTTTTCTCCAACTTTGTACGGGGTGGGAGCCAGTTTTCCCCTACTCTGTGCCTTCCTGCTGTTGGCCTGTCTGTGCCACCAACACAGGAGACCATGGCGTGGGCCCAAGTGAGTGCTGTGGTGATGGCGAGCAGGTGACCAAATTCAGAGCCTGGCTCCACAGGTCATTATTCCCTATGAGGCTCCAGGGAAGACACTTTTCCACACTTTCTTTCCCAGTTGTGCCACAGAGATTGTTCCTTGCTCTCCTCACTCACGACTGTCTTCATGAAGCTTGGTTCCTATTAGCAAAACACACTCTGAACTCCTTGGCTGGTTAAGAACAGTGAAAAGGCCAAGAGCCTGTAATCCTAGCACTCTGGGAGGCCGAGGCAGGGGGATCACTGGAGGTCAGGAGTTCAAGACCAGCCTGAGCAACAGCAAGACCCCGTCTCTACTGAAAAATAGAAAGAAATTAGCTGGACAACTAAAAATCTATAGAAAAAATTAGCCGGGCATGGTGGCACGTGCCCGTAGTCCCAGCTACTCGGGAGGCTGAGGCAGGAGGATTGCCTGGGCCCAGAAGTTTGAGGTTGCTGTGAGCTAGGCTGATGCCATAGCTCTCTAGCCGGGGCAACAGAGTGAGATTCTGTCTCGGGGAAAAAAAAACCAGAACAGTGACAAGATGCTCCTACACACATGGTAATTAGCAGAAAAACCCAGACCACTGTTTATATATAATGAAAATAACTGTCCAGTCTCTATAGTTCTGGTCCTAAGAACCAAGGTTTTATCAAAATGACTACCTTAAAAAATAAACGCAAGTGCCCAGGGCCTGCAGGCCATTCTGATTCTGACCTCCCCAGAAGATTCAATTCCAGACTAAGATGATGGGCCCGGGATTAGTTTTCTAAACAGAAATCCCTGAAGCCCATCTTAAGTCAGCATCATACATGGCCTTAAGGTCACTGGTGGACGAGGGCTGTATTCAGGCTTATAGGAGACCAGAGATGGCTCAGGGGTCTGCATTACCATGACCTATCTTATCTTATTCTAAATTTTGAGCAAGATTTAGAACAGAACTGATCTCTACAATGTCATAGTTTAGGACATGATTTAGTCCCTCAGTTGGCTTCAAATCAAGATAAGGTGAAAACTTGACTGAATATTGGGAGATAAAAAAGCAAGGCAGGCCAGGCGTGGTGGCTCACACCTGGGAAGATCACTTGAGCCCAGGAGTTTGAGCCCAGCCTGATCAACACTGCAAGACCCCTATCTCTACCAAAAAAAAAAAAAAAAAAAAAAAAAATTAGCCGGACATGGTGGCGCATGCCTGTAGTCCCAGCCACTTGGGAGGCTGAGGGAGGAGGATGGCTTGAGCCCAGGAGTTCAAGGCTGCAGTGAGCTATGACAGTGCCAATGCACTCCAGCCTATATGACAGAATGAGACTCTGTCTCTAAAAAAATAAAAATAAGCTAAAAAATTTAAAAAAGAGGAAGGCCCTATTAATTTTCATGGAGTGTTGCTTTCCAACTTGCATTAAGAAGTCTTACGTCATAAATCATATTGCAAGGAATTACTTGAAAAATATGTTTTTAACCATAGAAATCTACTTTAGTAGTTAAAGAAAGCAATTAATAAAACTAAAGTGAAAAATTCTAAGATCTAGTTACTAAGAACATGAACCTAAGGATTAAAGGATTAAGAACTGCCCTCCTGCCTTCCACCAAATAAAAAAAAAAGCCCCAGGAAGATTTCCTGTTACTGACTGCTTGGTCAATTTTAATGACTTTCTCTAGAACATTTTTGTCTAGTTTTAAATATTGTTGCCTACAGAAGACTGAATGAAGGTCAAGAATATAGCTTTTAAGTGGAAAAAAAGTCCCATTATTGAACTTCTGTCAAGTAATAACAACACTAATCAAATAAATTATTTATATCCATTCCATATATCCATTCATACCAACCTCTATGCTTATTCCATTAAAACAGAACAGGAATCTTTGCAAAACAAAAGACTAAAGCAAAATAGAATATTTATAACACTTACTACATGAAAGTTATGATTGCCGGTTGCTAAGGGGGATACATAATACTGTCCCTGCTCTCAATAATCACATTGAGGCACAAAAACAGTAAAGCCATAATATATTAATAATGTTACAAGATTTAAATAACAGGTTAAAAGCACCAGTTTTGGAAGGAGACTGGGTTGGAATCTAGGCTCTCTAATTACCTTGCTGTGTGATCCTGGGCTACTTCTCTGTGTCTCAGTTTCTTCCTATATCATAGGACTGTTGTAAAAATTAAATGGGATAATGCATGTCGAGCTCTTAGCATAGTGCTTGCCCCATTAGTAAGTGCTCAATAAACCTAGGATTTGATTTTTTTTAAGAATCAACATCACAGAACAATAGTGCATGATTAATTACAAAATGATCGCTACCGTGATGGTGGTAGAGTGTAGCTTGTTACAGTGAGTGGGAACTCTTCCAGCTACTATTATTCAGGAAACCTTCAGAAAAGAAGTTTAGGTCTTACTTCTTTGACTACATTTACATTCATATTCATACTCATTCTCTCTCTCTTCATCTCTTGTCACTTAAATATGGGTTTAATCCCAACCACTGACACATTAACTTTGGCTACTGTATAAATGTCAAAGTGTGGTAGGAGAGACAGGAGAAAAGTGGAGAGGAAAGACAGATCAAGTATCATGAGTTATAATGTCATTTTAGGATGTTCAAATTTTTTTTCTAGCACCTGTCAGATTCCTACTGATCTTTAAAAACAAAAATGTAACAACGGACCTTTGTATAAAAGCAACTACATTGGTGGGTGTTTGTTTAAAGGCAAATGCATTGTTCAGTGTTTCCTAAAATGATTTTCATAAATGAATACTGAACAGGAAATTTCAAAGGGATTCTTTCTCCTATAAATTACTAATGTACAAAAGTAAATTTTGTGGCTAACAACAAATTTTAACATAAAGATTTATCTCGTGTACATAAGAGATAATTGCCACAATTTACAATTACTAAAATAACACAAATAAATCTCAAGTGTTTGACAGTTTAAGAAATATTACATACTACTTTTGTCTTTGGTTTCCAGTTTCTCCTTCCTGTCCTTTGTATTGTGTGTTTGTGTGAAGTCATCATCTAGTCATCTAAGGGATCAGAAATGGAATGCAGAGATTTAATTAGTTTTTAAGAGTAACATGAGATATGCAGCTGGTTCTCTGAGTGATACTTAGTATATGTTCTCCCACCCTTGGAATTGCATGGCACTTAATGCCTGTCAAATGGATAGTTTATACTATTTATTTATTGAAGAGTGACACAAAACATTTGATACCCAAGGAATGTGTCATAAACCCCAGATATTTACAATGAATATATAGTAAAAACAATCTTTTACTTTTACAGAATAAGGCAACTTGAAGCTTTTGGACACATTATTATTTTGTTTTGCTGTACTTCCCCTAGAAATCACAAAGAAATGGATATATCAAACTTCATGTGATGAAGAATGATATATTACATAAAACTCACTAACTCCTGTAACTAGAACACAGCAAGAAACTGAAAGCAGACAAACTAAAAAACTCTCAAAGAAACCCAAAGAAATGCTATCAAATTCTCTAACAAAAGATTATACATTTTAGTCCTTTGATCAGCATTTCCTTTACACACATTCTAACAAGCTTGATTATCTAATGGAAAGCAAATTACAATTAATTTGAAAGAAAAGAAACATTGAAAGAAAAGAAAGAAAAGAAATACTGTTAAAGACTTTGAGGCCAGCCTGATAATAAGAGGGCTATAATAACAACAATAAACAATTTAATTACATAAGAAATAATACACCAATATAGGCTATTTACTATTAAGGCAAACAAACACATCTCAATAGGTACCTTTATTTTAGTACAGAGCATTAAATTGTGCTGTCTTGATGACAGTCACTAAGATCAATTTCTACACTACTTAAGGGTATGTTTGACTTTTTATTTTCATCCAAAGGGGCTTAAAAACAAAGTCTATTGCTTAAATGGATAGAATTTATTTCCTTTTTTTTTCTGAAAAACATTCCATTCCATTTACTTCTTTTGCTTTGGTACATAGCATTTTACCTTTATTCTTGGCTAGAACTGATATCCAGAGAACATATGGTTGTGAAATAAGAGCATGGCAATTACTTCAGAAATGAAATTGTTTGGTTTGACGATGGAATGAGAAGAAATTCTGATTATAGGCAAATGAGAATGTCTAGTTAAAATACATTTACAGATTTTCATATAACATCTCAGAAACGCTGGTAAAAGGAAAATGTTTCCTATCAGGTACAAAAATAGTTCTAAAAGAAAAAAAGATTGTCTCTGTAACACTTTCTAGGCAAAGAGAGATTTAAGAACATCTTTACTCTCTTAACACAGCAATTAATTTAGCATCTTTCTGATTTTTTTTCTCGTAAGCCTATAATAAAATTTTGCTTCCAAAAAATCATGGAACTTTAAAAATTAGAGAATTTATCTTAATAGTTTTCATGAACTCAGATCAGATAAAATTAAACCATTTTATTGCACTTTGTGTCAAAACTGAAAAGAACAGTGGATTAAATGACTGTTGATGCCCAATTCATATTTGGTTGACTTTTTAAAGGCAAAGAGGTAAAATAAAATCACCAATAATGTTAAATGTCTGTTTAGTAATACGTAAAATAAATCAAGTGTAGAAGTAATGCCCCACAGTGATAAACTTTACTGGCAAGATCTATAGATGCTAAAATCAGTAGAGGTAAGTTTGAGGAGGAAAGGGATATTTGCATAGTCTCAAGCCATCTCCCCAAAGATAATTATTAATTACAAAGGGGAAAATAGTAACTTTATAGTACATAAATCTGGCAGACACCACCTTAACCAAGTGACCAAACCTAACATCAACACTAATAAGATATATCGACATCATGTACCTGCTGACATGACGCACTGAGAAGAACCCAACCTCACCTCTGCAGAATTCTCATCAGAAAATGCATGACCTCGATCTAATCGTGAGAACACATCAGATCAGCCCAAATTGGAGGACTTCCTACAAAGTCACCAACTAGTCCTCAAAAAGTGCCAAGGTTGTGAAAGCCAAGGATAGACTGTCACAAATTGGAAGAGACTCAGGAGACATAACTAAATTCAGTGTGGAATCCTAGATTCAATTGTATGACAGGAAAACTCCAATTCTAGTGGGGAAACTGGTGAAATCAAAATGTAGTCTGTGGTTTAGTTAATAGTATTGTACCAGTATTCATGTGTTTAGTTTTGACAATGGTATCCTGGTTTTGCAATATGTTATTAACATTTGAGGAATCTGGGTGACAGTTACAGACTACGTTTTGAAGTCTAAAATTATATCAAAATGAAAAGTCAAGAAAAAGTCATCATCTTCATCAACATGAAGGTGATTCTACAACACAGTAAATTCCCTGAAGTTTTGTGGATACATTAGGGATTAACGATGAAGGAGAACTGTGCAGGTTAAAAACGGGTAGAGCAACTGGCCAAATGTTTGGCCAAATGACAGGATCAAAGGAAATGCACCAGATGTTTTTCAACAGCTCTACAGATGGAGGCACCTAAACTCAGCAGGGATCCCACTGTAAAAAGAAACCAGAGACACCAACTCTGGTTTCAACCATAACATAAAGAATGACCTATAAATATCCACTCTCTCATTAGAATCCTATTTCCATTACTATTTCTGAATCCTCTAGAAAACCTACTATGCCACAGAATTTGGTGTCCCTGTGCATGTGTACATAAGCTCACACAGACCTACATAAATGTTTAATTTAGCAAGAGCTAGCATCTTGAAATAAATGTCTTCTAATTCATTAATTTCAGTCCAGAAAGGTACCAATAAATCTATCACTAAGTTGCTAAGTTGAGTTTCTTGAATGCGTAGGTAAACAAAATAAATAAATAAATGTTGCTACATTTAGTTTTTCCTCAAAATATTTACTTTCTAACATCATTAATTTCATTTTCATCAAATTATTCTTATTATAAAGAATAGTGATGATCTTAGAAAATAATATTGCCTTCACAAAAGTTTAAACATTGCTATAGAATCAGAATTCCCAGCATAACCTTGGATAGTGTCTCCATTTGTTTTTGAGGAAGAGCTAGCTCTTTCCCTCCCCTATTTTTGTTCCCTCTCAGGAAGGTTATGGTATAGCTAGATTAAAATAAAAAATAATCATGGCCATTTTATACTATATCTTCACCAAAAAACGTTGAACATCATTATTTCTATATAACTTAGGAAATCCTTGAAAAACAAGACATCTAGCTTTATTTTCATTTTATCAGTGAAATTATTTCGTGTATTTGTCAAATGTTCTGACTCTAGATTCTGAATAGAAGCTTAACCTCTCTAAAAATCATGATTCTAAAGACAATTTCAAACATTTCTTTTATCAGAACTAAAAATTTATAGCTCTTCATTCTCTTTTTTCCTTTACAATAGAAAGTAGACATAGAATTTTGTGAAATAAAGAATTAACTTCCCTTCCTTTCAATAATGACTTATGACTCATGAGTCTCTTTGCTGTGTGAATAAATTTTGCAGTGGTTTGAATCCCCTTGTTCTGGAAATGCACCAGACACCAGGCCTAGGACTCCTGCCACTTTTGAATAAATGAAGTTGCTAAACACAAAGTGTTTTGTTTTCCTAATTAAGAATAAGCCTAAAATGAATAGAAATTCAAGCTGAAACTGATGCTTTTTTGCTGTAATATCAAAATTAATTGACTAAACTAAAAAAATCAGTGAGATTGAAATACTTTTGCTAAAACTTCCTCTGAAGGAATTCCGCCCTTGCTTTAAACTGTTGAACAGTTTGTGTGTGAATGTGTGTGAGGTGGGCAGTGAATCTTGGTGGTTGTCTTGCTTTTGAGCTCCAAAGAAACAAATTAAAATTCAATGTTACAAGTATGCCATGCTACTAAGAAGTCACAGCAAAAGTAGATTTTGTGTATTAATTCCTGGGAGAACTTTAAAAGATGAAAATGTAACAAAATAGAATTAATTACAAGAATTAACAACCAAGTCTACCCTTGGTTGTGGTCTATTACAATCAAGGAATATGGTGACAGAAATTGCATAAAACAAATAAGAAATAATTCTTAAGTGGGGAGGAGGTTAGAGGGAGTGGGGGAGATCCTAAAGGCTCAGAAGGAAATGTTTAACAGTATTTTAAAGGCCACAGCAGATTTCCCCAAGCAAATTCAAAGAGCAAAAACAGAAGAACAAAGAGGCATTAACTGCTCTTATTTACTGGCACAACGTGTATCCTTGATTTACTGAACTTCCAGTAGTGTCAGGATGAGATGAACAAAGGATGACATGTATATTAAAGATCAAAATATTAATTTATCTATACTGAATACCAATTTTAAAAAATGAATTTAAATCTGAGAATAACTTATTGTCAACCTATCCCAACCTAGAATCTTTTAGGTTCCTATAACTCCGTCTAAAGGCCAACACATTTACATGATTTGAGGTGATCTCATTCCTTATGTTCCCCATATACTATACTTTTAACCAGTGAAATACATAGTTGTAACCAATTTACAAAATGAGGTAAGAACAAGTGATCCCTTAAACCTTTCTAAATTGAGATAGGAGCTATAAAACTCAGATATTTGAGCTTTAAATGACCCTCCTTTTTTCTTGGAAAATAAGACCCTTTTATAAAATTTTAATTTTCTTTTCTTTATGGCTACCTAGTCCCAATAATTTTTTTTAATTTATTTTTTTTTTTAGAGACAGGGTTTTCCTCTGCTGCCCAGGTCCAAGTACAGTGGCTCAATCATAGCTCACCATAACCTCAAATTTCTGAGCTCAAGCAATCCTCCCACTTCAGCCTCCCCAGTACCTGGGACTACAGACACACACCAGCACACCCTGCTAATTTTTTAATTTTTTTGTAGAGACACGATCTCGCTATGTTGCGATAGCTAGTCTTCAACTTCTGGCCTCAAGCGATCCTCTGGCCTCAGCCTCCCAAAGCGCTTTGAGCAGAGGTGTGAGCCACTGCGTCGGCCTATTTATCTTTGCATCCCCAGTGCCTAACATGTTGCGGGTACATAGTATGTGCACATAAGCTGAGTTCCGCTGTTAAAAATCCTACCATTTTACCTTGGCCATTTTATAACGTTGGTAGGAATTCATTGGTTTATTCAGCAAATATTTATTGAGCTACACAATGTACTGTTCTAGACACTTAGGATACAATAGTGGAGAAAATGAACAAAATACAAAGAGAAAGAGAGAGGCAGGGGGAGAGAAAGAGAGAGAGAGAGAGAGGAAACAGAAAGAGAGAGAGAGAGAGGAAAGAGAGAGAGAGACAGAGAGAGGGAGAGGGAGAGGGAGAGGGAGAGGGAGAGAGAGAGATTATGTTATATTGTAGGGGGAGAAACATGCCAAAGAAAACTCAAAAACGCAAACTCACGTATAGTGGAGGCCTGAAAAATAAGAAAGAATGGCTTGCTTTGAATTGAACCTATGCTACCAAGAGATAAAGAATAATAATACTTAGAAAGTCAGACACAATAGTCCATGCTTCCTAGTGTCACACTGGTCACTACTCCACAAATATGTAAGCAATTTAAAGGAAACGGTATTCCTGAAAGAGAGAGTGCTTTCTTCAGAAGTAGAACAATATGATCTTGCTTCTTGGCTTGAAAGGAAGTATTGATCATTAGTTAGTGAGTCAAAGGTTAATAACTTGGGCCTGATTATTTCTGTTATCAGACTCATGATTAATGGTGTGGTGTCTTCTGGCTCCTTGTAAATACAGTAACCTCTTTTTGATTGCTTTTGCTGGGAACCAAGGAATTAAGCTATTCTTTTGTGATTTGGTTGCAGGGGGAAGGGGTTCATCTGTCTCCTGCATCAGAGGGAGAGGGTACCAAGGCTCCTATAGAGAGAGGGCAGGGCAGTCAACAAAAATGCAAGCTTGGAACAGCATAAATCTAATTGGCAACCATATGGTAAAATACTAGCTCTGACATGCAACTCTTTTGCTCTCACATATTATCATTCCACAAGACCACATGCTGAGTTAATAGAATTTCTCTCCAGTTTGCTTTGGAAACCCATGTAGTTTCAAATAGCCCAAGTGGCACAATCTGGCTAGCGCTTCTAGACAGCTGCTGGGAGTTATAGACAGGACAGCTACATCAGACCATTTAAAAATGCACAAACTTGGCTCATGCCTCTTGTCAAATTACTTATATCTTAGTCACTCATAATCTGAGTAATTATAGCCAATTATTATGTTTAGAAAACTACCCAAAAGACAAATGCAAGTTTGTATCTTCAAGTAGCCTTTAAAATAATATGCACAACTCCTAACGCTAGAAGAAATATGTTATCTTGTCATTGTGTTTATATAAAAATGAGATTTTCACTCAACTTGCTCTTTTTGGAAGAAACACTATTTTCTTTGTTAGCCAGGGCCAACATAGATCTCATGCCAACGGAGTTTGTTCTTTTCATGGATACTAGCCAAAAGGATATTCCTTGAAGTAAACTCACAATCTATTGAAAGCCTCACAAATCAATTAAATTTGAAAATAGAAGTAACCATATCACATAAAGATAAAAGTACGAGAAGAAATGACTGAAAATAAACACGATGGAAAAGCACACCACTCAAATTACCCATTTGTAAAGAAAAATATTCATCAATGGATCAGTCACATTTAAACAAATAAAACTTGTCAGATCTCAAGCCATCTCACTTATTCTAATATTTTTATCTACCCACTTACACATTTTTGTTTAAGTTAATGAAAGTCTTGTTGCCCTTTATCTTGCATCAAATGGGTGAACGCTGATAGAATAATTAAACACAGATGCCTGATTTATTAAATCTGAAATGAACATTGTGAGATAGTTACAGACCTCTTTTGACCCAAAGGAAATATTATAATTGCATTTACAGCACAGAGTCAACATTAGCAATAATCAAATAACATCAACGCATTTATACAGTTGAAAAGTTTTTAACATCTAGAAATAAAATTGTTTTTAAAAGTCTGAGATTTACTTTTCAGAGGATCTCTTAACTTAACATGCCACCGGAGCTAAAACCTGAGTTCCCCTGAGTTTTACCTCAAGTGGCATGTAGTTACTAAAGAAGCTCTCTGTAGTATTCGTAAGTATTCTGATGATTTAGGATAATGTTTCCTTTTCCTTCATTTTCTGCTTGTGTTTCACTTTAAGTTTTTTAAATTTTCCAGTACTTTACAGGCAACTTTGGCAGAAATGAAGTACACATCTGTCTATCATCAAGCTGTACCGAGAATACAATTCTGCTGCTAATCTCTGCGAGCCAACGATTTCAGCCTTAGCTGGTGGCGACTTCGTGAATTTCCCACTTCCAATCAAGGACAATACAAAGAACAGTAGGCTCAGTCATCTAGCCCACCAAAATCTGAAGCACGTGACGGTGGTCGCATGCCCAGGCAGAGAACAGCTGCACGAGGACACCCCCCGCCCCGGCCCGGCCCGACGCGGCCGCCCTGGTGGCCGCGGTTCCCGGTACCTGCTGAGCGGGTGGCTGGCGGCGGCGCGGGGCGCGCAGCGCGGCTCGGCGCTGGGGGGCTGCGAGCGCGCGTACGAGTGGTAGGCGGTGAGCACCACGCCGCCCGAGTCCTCCACCTCCATCGTCAGCCGCGCATGACCCGGCGCCGGCCCCAGAACAAAGGCCGGGACCAGCATGGGCCAGCGCGCCCGAGTCTGTCACCGGCGGCGGCAGCGCGCGTCCCGCGCCCAGAGCTCGTCCCGCGGCTGTCAGGGGCGCCGGGGCGGGCGGCCCCTCCCCGGCGGGTCATTTGCATACACTGGGGCCACGCCCACGAGCGCGGGTGGGGGCGGGGCGGGCTGTGCGGGTGGTGGGGGGCGGGGGGTGCGGTCCCTGCCTCGAGGAAGAAACTGGAATCCTGCTGGGATCCTTCGGGGCTCCGGCGAGCTGCTCTAGTAAAGTTTTTGTTTTCCTTTCTTTGTTTCTTTTTTTCCTTTCCTTTTCTCACCCCCACCCCGCCCCCTACTCGTGGGAGGCTTATCCCGGGCCGGGAACATTTCCTGCCTGGCGGCGGGGACTGAGACGGAGAAACCGTGCCTGGGGCTGAGGAGAGAGGCCGGGTCTGACACGAGTGCTCTGGGGAAGAAAAGGAGAAAACGTGACCCTCTCATTTACCGCGTCCACATCAAAAATTGAAGAACCGGATTACGTTGCTGTTCACGTAGTCAAGTTGCAATAAACCTGATTTCCTTTCGGGTCAGGTAATTCCGTCTCCCAGCGGCGAACGCTTCCCTTCCACGGCCTCTGTGCGCAGCCACCAGACTCTTACCTCACCCCTACATCCCTTTCCTCCTCCGGTCCCGATCGGACGAACAGAGGCCGTTTCCAGCTTGTCTGAAAATCAGGCCTAACTGTTCCGGGCTAAAGGGGGGTTATTTCCGGAGGTCTTTTGGGGACTGGTGGAGAGGCAGATAGAATGGAGCATCATTAGAAAATGTGAGACTGAAGTGTGTCTATACCTGTACAAGACTAATAGCGCAAGTGCGGAATATTCTTATAACCGATGAAAAAGGTAACCAGAAGTATGCTGGGGAGAGGCCCACACGGCTGTCTCTCTCACACCGGCAGCATGTTCTTCACCCATCTCTCGCGACGGGGCGGGGGAAGTGGAAAGAGAAGTTAATCTACCCAGTGCTGGAGGGTGACCAGGATCACGGCACTCATCGTCTGGGGATCTGTTTCTGCATCTGTGAAATGGGAAAAATCACATTCATTGAAAGTGTGAAGTACCTGCTAGGTTCTCAAGAAATTCTGGCGCTCTCTGCTGCTTCTGTCACATTCATGAAGAAGGGAGAGGTTTCATTGCACTCCCAGAGGTTGGGAAAGCATAAAATTTTTCATCCAGAAGGTATTTTGAAAAATGTTTTGTTGATTCAAAGGATGAGATAATGACTAACATTAACTACAATACTTTGTATATGTTAGATCCTGAACATTAGCTCTTTAAACTATGAGGTAGGTACTATTGTTATCCCAGTTTTATGGATAAAGAAACATCAAGCATGAGTGTATGGAAAACACACATACAAGGAATGTTTAATTCTCCAAGAATTTCACATAAAAAGAGGGACCTGTTTACTTACTGTGCTTTATGCCAAATGCATCAAACTGAGATTATACTCTCTTAAAGTGGGAAGAAATAGTATAGGTATCAATACGTGTTCACAATGCCTCATCTAAAACCTTGGGGCCAGATATGTTTCAGAATTTGCATATATTTTAGCATATACATATATATTTATATATTTTTTAAATAGTCATTTGGCGCATGCACTATTTAATATAAAATACTCTCAACCCAGTACAATTTGGGACGGTATCTTGTATTCAAATGTATTATTTCTGCAACAAAAAGAATGAGTATTGACCTGAGTAGGATAAATCATCTATGAATAGCCTCACATTTGTTCAGGGTCAGGTTTATCATCCAATACGTTTTGGCACTAAACTTTTTAAAAACTTGTAATTTTTGCAGCCTTTTGAATTTCAGAATTACCATAAGGAATTATAGTAGTGGAACTTGTCCTGGGCATGGAATTTCTCCCTGGCATTCTCCTCCCCTTCCCCCAACTATAGACTAACAATATTGAATACCTGCAGGGTATTTCCTTGTAAATATTTTGGCCACAGCACTGCCTCTGGATGCCCAGCACCCACCGCTGTGCCCTCCTCTTCCTCCTCCTCCTCGTGGACATTCACATGGTAGACACCGGGGACTCACTTTTGACTCCTCCCTCCAATCAATTATCAAATCTGCCATCACTTCCTCAAAATATCTGCCAACCATTCTTTCTATTCCCACAGCTGATGTCTTTGTCCTCACTTTGTCGCCATCTCTTGCCTAGGTGACAGGCAGTAGTTCCTTCACAAAGATAATTTTCCATCAGCTTCCTCTTAAGCCCCACCCCCCTCTCATAATGCCAGTAGAGTGACTTTCCTAAAACACAGGAAGTCCTCTTCTCAAAAGCCCTCTATTGTAACTCACTTGCTACAAAATAAAGTCCAAACTCCATAGTATGGCCTCTTGTTAATCTATTTTGATCACTCCCAAGACCCTGTGGCCCACTGACACCGGCCTGCCATGTGTTTACTTTGCCTTTGCTTCTGCCTGTCATTTTCTTGTCTGGAAATCCTGAAAAACCCTCTGTCTAACCCCCTAAAGCCTCTCAGGTGTTCCTAATTCAAAGTAACTCCTTCCACCCTCCTGTGGAAATTGCTCTCACTTCCAGTATAGGAATAATTTCATTCTGCCATGTAATTAAGGCACAGTCATCCCGAACTGTGCACTATCTGCATTCTCTGCTCCTGTGCCCACCTCAGACGTTGCTAATCGATCACAGCAGTTTTTCCCTCGGAGCCCAGATGTGGCCGTGAAACCCTTTTCAAAACAGAACCCCAAGCAGCAAGATAGCTTTGAGATGAAAATGACTTGCTAACCCAAGATCGTGTTACTGTTTTCCAACAAATTAGTGTCTTTTACTAAATTGGAAGCTAGTGGAAAGCTAGTGTCACATTTTTGTCTTGAAACCCCAGAACCCATAGTGTTTTGCAGAGTAGGCATCCAACAAGGAATATTCTTTGAAAGAATAAACATATGATTCAATGAGCGGAACAATGAACAAGACAGCATTCTTCAGTGCAATAGCTCCAACCTCTCAGGGTAGCCAAGGAATTATTATAAATGGCTCATAAATCTATATGGCACTAAAACTGCAAACCAAAAACATCTTTTACATATATGTATTGATATTTTTCAAATGTATCTATATGTTGTTGACTTAATAAAATACAACTGTTGTAAGCATTCTTGAGTTTTCAGATTTCAGAGAGATAATAAGGTGCATATATTGGATGTAATAGAATATGCTGTGCCGGGTATTTCCCTTAGCCCTCCGGATCCGCTTGCCACCCTCACTACCCTCTTTGGTGCCCTAGGTGGCTGCCTTATGGTCTGCATCTATGAGCTCCCTTGCCTCTGGCTTCAGGCAGTGTGTGACCAAAGACAGGCACCAGTATATCTAGAGGGAGGGTCACAAGCAAGGTTGGGATTGGCTTCCCAGGCTCCTTTGCTATTTTGCTGCAGGTTGGATCCTTCTGTACGGCTCCTGGCTGCAACCTCTGCTGTGCTGCTCTCCACATTCAGGTAACCACCACCCATACCTGGCCCTCCCGATCTAGGGGTGGTAGCAGCTCCTGGTGCATCAGGTAATCACTCCTTCTGCCCTCCTGCACCATGCCGCTTTGGTTCCTTCCCTGCAGTCACACCTTTAGACGGTCCCTTTAATAAACTTTGTTCATTCACCTGGGCCAAGTGCTGCATCTCTCTGCCAAGATCCTGACTGATATGTATCACACTGCCCTGGGATCTTGGGTGGCGTTCTTCACACTTTGAGGGACAAATAATAACAATAAACAGCCTCATGTCAGTTCAGGTGTTTTGTCACTGAATAAGTTCAGATCTGAACAGGTTTTGTAGTCAAAGGGGTTATGAAAAACCTTTCAGATTTGAGAGTTTTTGAATTTCAGAAATATCGATATGAGATTGCAGACCTGATTGAATTTGTTAACATTTTTGGATTCCAAACAGTTCTGGGAACCACCATGCTAAGGGAATGACAGCACGAGGCTGTGACAGCTGGCCAGGCAGCGGAGCAAGTGGGGGCCCTGGGAAAGATAAACTTGCCTGACAGTAGACAGTGCACAGAAATAGCATTTTCAGTTTATTTGGAGTAAGGACAAAGATAGAGGGAAAATTCTAGTTTCCTGTGCTGTCCTGCTCTGGGTGTCACTGCAGCGGCCAGTACTGAACTGAGAATCGGGAGACCTGGGTGTCGGCACCAACTCTGCCACTGACAAAAGGACACCCCTAGCAAGTAGCCAAACTACGGATCTGTTTCTTCACATGTAAAAGCAATAAAACGACCCACATGTTTTGAGCTCTTGCCATGTGCCTGGTTCTGTTGCAGACATCAGAACATCAACTCATGCGATGCTCGTAGCAGCCTTCTGAGGTGAGATAAATATCACCGTTAGCAACTCCTGGTAGCAGTTGAAGAAAGTGGCTGTAGTGACTTTCCCAAGGTCACCCAGACTAGGATAGGCAAAGCTGGGATTCAAACCCAAGGAGTCTGGCTCCTAAATCTAGGCTGTTCAGTGTTATATTTCTGTTTTATGAAAGGTTTGCTGAGGTTCAAAATACATTTCTCCTTACATAATGTAATGAAATGGGTGGGATTTGATTTATGTTTCTTTGTGGTAGCTTTTCATAAACCTTCGTAGCATATTGGAGGATAAACATCACTAGCATATAATAATGATGATGAAAATAATAATAAAGAAGAAATTACATGTATTTCCGTGCACAACACTAAAGTAGTTCAAAATTACTTGTTTCTTAATATATACGTATATGTGTATAATTATTTTCATTAACTGCTCTAGAATATGTTCAAGGCTAATTCATTATTTCATTTGCCTTGTAGATTTGTCAATGGATATACAAAAATAATAAGGCATTAGAGAGCAGTAAAGTACATGAACCACAGATACATGAAGACTGCACTTTCTAAATAAACAGAGGGCAAGACAGAGTTGAGTTTGAGTTTGCATTATGAATTTACTGCTTACTGGCTGTGTCACCTTAATTTCTCTCTGTTTCAATTTCCTAATTTGAAAAATGGGGACCAATAATATCTCCTCAAAGAGTTGATGGGAAGATCAAATGAGATCACATTTAAAGCACCTACCGTAGTGCTAAGCATATCATAGATGCTCAACAGTTGTCGCTTCCCTTGCCTCTTTTTTCTCTGTCCCTGTCACCTGGCCTCTATCTCAGCCTTTCTGGAAGCGTCATTTGAGTTCAACCCTCAAGAGTAAACAATCTCCTTCTCCATTCATTCTAGAACTTGGCAAATTAAAAAAAAAAAAACAAGAGTAAAACAACCTGGACTTAGGGATTCCCAAGGAGGTGGTTCACAACCTTTCCTGAGAGATGAGCCAGGCTCAATTCACATAATGAAACTTCCCTGGGGATGCCTTGCAAACTCTGGTCCCCAAGTGCCACCAGCTGTGAGGATTATGAAGTGTGAAGATATTCCAACATGTCCAACCCCACCAGGAAAGGCAAGAAAACAGGACATTTATGCAAAACCTTAACATGGACAAAAAAAAAAAAGTGCCTCTTGTGGCCTTGGCTTCTTATCTGGCAAAACTGCTGCAGGATAATCATTTAATACCAGAACAGGAAAACAGCTGCAGCTGTAGGAGTCTTTGCCACTGACTGGCATTCTCTTAGCAAGAGGGTTTGAAGTGACATAGTCACTGGCCCTATCTTACAGGAAATGAAGGCACAGTTCTTACCTACTGAGGGGAGCATGCTAATTCTGCTAAAAGTCCACCTTATATACATTCACCACTGCCCCAAAATCCTCTAGAAAGATTGGGTAAAACTAGGAGGAATTAATATAAAATTGCATTGATATTAAGAGGAAATATCTTTTTTAAAATTAAAAAAAAAAAAATTCTATGGCCCTCTATTTGTCCCTTGAAGAGGAAATATCTTAATGAGAAAAGTATTTTATTTTATTTTTTTTTTAAACAACAGAAATTTATTGAGAAAAGTATTTTAAAAGGGAGTGTATAAATCCTTCACCATTGGTTCAGCTGGTAAATCCTATATTGCTACCCTGAAATAAAATTTTTTAAACTTTTATTAAAACTATAAACCTTTGGATTAAAAAAGTTCAATGAACCCCAAACAGAATAAACATAAAGTTCAAAACCATACAAAACCACTCACTATATTGTTTAGGAATCAATACATATATGGTAAAAACAATAAATAGAAAAGGCAAGGTTAACCAAAACTCAGGATAGTGGTTACCTCCGGGGAGGAGGATGGGGGATGCAAAGGCTTCAAATGTATTAGTGAATTCTTTTTCTAGTG
The DNA here is from genome assembly GCA_963574885.1 of Lepilemur ruficaudatus. Lineage (NCBI taxonomy): Eukaryota > Metazoa > Chordata > Mammalia > Primates > Lepilemuridae > Lepilemur > Lepilemur ruficaudatus. The sequence goes on along the minus strand of CAUYRT010009468.1, from coordinate 15,234 downwards.
GTCCAAAGGATAAATAAGTATTTTTACCATTATTCTTTAAATTGTATATATACAAAATATTTTTGCATGTATGATATCACAATAAACAGAAAATAAAGTCATGGAGTTCATCCATTCTTCTTCTGTGCTGCTTATAATAACACAAGCCAGAAACCTGGGCATCACCTTGACCTTGCCCTGGCCCACCAAATCCAATTAACTATGCCTCTCTTCTCTCTGTGTCACCAGTACACCCTGGCGCGAACCACCTCAACTCTCATCTAAAACACTGAAATCCCTTCCACTCCCTTAAATTTCCACTCTCCACACAGCGGCCAAGGAGACATTTTAAAATGTTATTAACATTGTCTCTCTTCAACTTGAATCCATCTCACCACCCCTCTTTCTCTCAGAAGCAAGAGAGACACAAGTAAATTGTTCAAGGCCACACTGCCAGGAAACAGCAGAGGCAGCATTCAAACTCTGCTAGTCTTACTTGGGAGTCTACGTGTCTTATCCACCCACTATCCCGCCTTGGGGTGACACTGGGATAGGCTTAGCACTGCCTAGCATTGGTAATCTCCGGATAAAGAACAGATTTATTTCTCCTCCAGTCACTACTTCACTTCTTTATCTGACTAGCGCCTAGTTATCCTTGACTCTGAGCTCAAACCAAACTTTCCAAGAAATGCCTTCTTAACGCCCTTGCCTTGTGACAGCAAGTCCCCAGTATTTGTCCTCCCGGCACTTTGTACTTTTCTAATAACATCCTTCCTCCACTAGACTGTGACCACCACAGGAGTAGGGGCCTATTGTCCACCACTGTAGCACACACAACACACCCTTGCCCACTCTGCTTCCTTTCCTCGGTGAAAGTGACAGGTCACCAACCAGAACTCTCAGCTTGCATTCCAGCAACAGCCATCTGACCTGCTGCCCAGGTAGGGCTGTCTGTGAGGTAGGTGGAGTGGGGGATGGAGACCAGCCCCGGCCCGTGGAACCCGAGATGGCCTGCTCTGCTCTGTGGAAGGGACTGGTGCTTGTGTGTGAATGAAAGAGACGTTGGCTTCCCAAGACCTCAATTGCTGGGGCCAGTGATTCGGTCACAAATGAGCCCCTCTTGCTCTCTTTTTTTAAATCGTGTCCTCTCCCCTCACTCAGAGTTTGCATGGAGGGCACCTGGATGTCCACCTCAGGTATGCGGGAGCCACTAGCAACACAGACAAGGCAACCGAGCAGGACAGGGTCCAGGTGGGCGGCAGGGCAGAAGTAGGCACAGCCAAGGCTGGGAGGCTTCCCCAGCGCCCTGAATAAACTCGAGCTTGCAGAGGTCTGGCCCTTCTCCCTGGCAGTTCTGAACACATTCAGAATTTTTGTATGTGGCCTTTCTGCTCTGCAACAGAGGCAGGGGGCCTTCATGCACCTCTGAATCCTTAGTGTCCAGCACAGGGTATATGTCCAGGAAATGAGAGGTAAGCTAATCCCCATGTGTCCTTCAGGTCTGGCTCAGGCACCTCCTGAAGAAGTTAGTCTGTCTCCCCTGACACACCCTTTAGTTGTCTCCGTGCTCCTCACCAGGTCCCCATAGCCTTGGTGCTCTTTGCCTTTTGAGCTCAGAACACATTTGTTGGGTGAATGAAAGCTTGCAGGCTGGCTCTCCTCGGAGCGGGTGCCACGTCCAGCGTTATTCTGCCTGGAATCCTCTTCCCTCTTTATTCACCTGCGCAGTTTATTTCAACATGTGAGGAATTACTAGATATTACACTCCCTACGGGCCCAGGGTCACCTCTTCCAGAGAGCCTTTCTGTCCCTCCACTTTAGGGGCCCCTCTTCCCCATGGCCATTGCACGCAGGGGGACCTCTCAGCCCCTAGACGGAGATGGTCCCTTGAGCATGGAAACCAGACCTGATTCCTCTCTCTGTGGCCATCAGCTGGCCATGCTTGGCACTGGACTGGGCTCAGGAAACCCCTACAGAAGGTACTGTCTCCTAACAGAGAGACCTGCCTCTGGGGCAGACAGATCCTGGTTGGGCTCCCAGCTCTGTACTCGATAGCTTGGCCAAGTTCCTTTCTCACTATTAGCTTGTTGTTCAGTAAAATGCCAGGTTGCTGAGTCCAAAAACGAGGTTCTAAATGACCTGGCTGAGTTGCCAGGGTACTCATTATCCCCTCGACCTCAGGGGAGAGCAGGGTGGGATAAGCCCCTTAATGTCTGGTCCTTGGCAGTCCAGGAACCTGGGATAGGTGGAGGCAGGAGAAGTTGCAATGGTGTTCGTCCTTACCTGCCCCAGCCTAATGTCATCCTCTCCCTTCACCCCCAAGTCACCTAGAAAACAGAGCCTAAAAACAAGAGCTAAAGACTGATGTTTTATTTGGGAGATGCAAACCCAAGGCATTGGGAGTAAGCAAATGGCAGCGCAGCAGAAAGAACAGGAGGTGCTGTGATGTGTCACACGGTGATGTGCTACAGGCTGGGCACTGCTTCGCCGCAAGCCTTGAAGAGGCACAGCTGGTGTGTCCACTCGGGAAGCCTCCTTAGCGGCTGTACTGTTTCAGAGAAATGGTGACTTGCAGCAACTCACAGGAGAGACAAAAGAAGGGGGAACTTATCTGTCTCACTCCTATCTGCCATTTCCCATTACTCAAATTTTACCCCATGAGCATTAAGCCCCCACACTTCTAGGTTGCTAGTGGCAACTTGGGATGCGGAGCCCATGCCCTGTGTTGGGGCATTCCATCCTAGTCAGGAAGCAGCTGGGGACATCCCAAGGTTGTGGGGGTCTCTGAGGGACATCTGAGCCAGAGAGGGGAGTGTGGCCTGGGCCTGGGCCTCAGTGGAAGGCATGGTTAGGGCAATAACAGCTTAGGTGTTAAAGAGGTTCTATTAGAAGAGACAGTTGAGGGGCCAGAGTAAGGCCTCGTTGGCACCCTGACGTGGGACATCACTGGGATTCCACTGGAAGCTGAGGCTGGCAGCCCACTGGGGGCCATCATTATATCCCATTACCGGTCATGGCCACCCCTGTAATACTGGGCTCTCATAAGGGCGTCATCTGGAGCCCCTTGAAAATCATTATCCATTGCTGAGAGGGAACAGCCGCTGACAGTAAATCATCTGGGAAGGAATGAGAGTTGCTTGGGGACAGTAGCTCACAGTATGCTCAGGAAGTGACACGCTGAACTACAGCCCTACTTCATCCGTATTTTGCCAGGTGCCTCAACAGACACCAAGGGGGTCACTGACATCTCTTAGCCCTGAGGAAATGTTGAATGCCTGGCACTTGGAACCTCCAGGTTCCAAGAGGTGTGCACTGCATTGCTTCCAGAAGACAGAAACATGTCCAAGGTGGACGTTGACTTTTCGTTATCCTGGGCAGGCTGGTGCACAGCCTACTGCTGGCTCAGCTCCTCAGCCCCCTGCTGCATCTCAGGCTGCGATGGGCTGCACTTCGGGGCTGCTTGGGTCTGTCCCACAGATGGGAGATCAGCCACCGCAGCATCACAGATGGGTGTCCAGGCACCATCATGCTACAACCACTATGCTCTGCTTCTTTTCAGAATTCATTGGCCTACTCAAATTACGTGAATTATTTTCCAAGTGCCCACATGATGACACATAAAATTTTTAGACTACGGTTTTCCTATTGCTTTCTTGGCATCTATTCTTAAAAAGAAATCAGGGCCTATTTTTCTTCATTAATTGTTCTGTGCTCTGTGATCAATTGGCTAATCAGGTTAAGCAGATTATGTCACCATGAGAGCTGGTCAGCCAGGTCAAGTCTTGTGTTATTTATGTGGTAGACATAACTGAGTCACTTAAGTGACTTCTACAACTAAATTGAATCATTATTGATTTGAAATGAATCACTAATAGACCCAGGCAGGTTGGAGGAAGGAAAGATACCAGCCACAGGCATGAAGTTTTAGTCTAAAAAGACTTACATAATGAAATACTTGCTGCAGTGCCATGTTTTGCAATTATATATGGGTTTTATTCATTCCTTCTTTTTTCCACGTGTCCACCCATCCCTCCATCTACCCATCCCAAGAAGCTACAATTATTCTTATTACCTAAAACGCTAAGCACGAGGGGTACAAAAATGAATATGAATTAGAAAGCACTAGGAGGTCATCAAAGAACACACCTCCCAGAAGAGGAATGTTAGAGATGCTCTTAAGAGATGAATGACAGTGGCTAGCTTAGATGTAGGCGTGAGCGGTTGGGGGCAGGAGAGGGTAACAGACCGACACAAGGAGCAGGGACAAGAATCAATGCGGCGCGTATAGGGAAGCACCTTTAGCTTAGTTTAGCTTTGCTGGAGAATGAATATAAAGGAGAGAACACTGGGACAAAACTAGAGAGTTAGGCAGAAGCCAGGCCTTGAGTGCATCTGAATGACTCTTGAGGAGTTTAAACTTGAACCTACACTTCAGATGGGGAATCCGCTGAAGGTTTCAAGCAAGGTAATACCGGAGTCGGCTTGTACTTTAGATCATCCTCCCGGGCTCTTCACTCAACTCTTTTAACCTTCCTCTTTAGCCTTCCTCTTCTGTGCTTTCCGTCCCTTCTGAAGAGTGTGCACTGGAGCCCAGGAAAAAAGAAAGCCAACTATGCATGTCCAGATGCCAAGTCTCAGATAGAACCTGAAGACAAAGTCCAAGATGGAATAAATGGAATCTAAATAGCTGTTGCAAAGACGTTTAGCTTGAAGAACCACACAGGTGTCTCGGAGGGGGCGCTGGGGATAGGACCCTGGCACTCTCCTCTCTCTGCCACTAGCGCATTAGTGCAGATCAATTGCCTGCTGGGTTACTAGTCACCCTGGTACAGACCCCCTGGCTTGGCAAGTGATGGGGTGAGCCCTGTAGGAGACAGTGAAGGGAGGGCACCACAGCGACAGGCTCAGGGAGAGTTGCGGCAAGCACGTCTCCCAACAAGGAAGGAAGGTTTATTACGAAAGTGCTTGGGTTGCAAACCAAAGAGACATTTCTGATTAACTAACACAAAAAAGACTGTTCTAGAAAGATCTGGAAGAATGGCACAGGACTGAAGGTCAAACTGAAGAAGAACTCTTGGGGCAGGAATGAGAATGCAATCTTGCCAGAATACGATCTTGCCAGGGCACTTCTTACAAAATGAATGAATTTTGTAACTTTTTCCTCCATCCTTGCTCCCTTCTTCTCAGGATACAGGGTACCAGAATATTGCACCAGACTGGCTGTGCTTAGGCCTCCACTTGGCAGTCCCTGAGCGCTAAGAGATGTGGTCTTCAGAGACCCAAGATCACACACCATGAGCAGGGAAAGTCCTTAACTTGACACCTGGATGCTTTCAGGTAGCAAGTATGGATGCCAACAAATTAACAATATTTACTAGAGCAGGATTTAGTAAGGCCTCGGGAGGAAGGGCCAGCCCAGACGCGCTGGCAAAGAGGCACACTCGGAGCACGGATGATACAGACGTCCAAGATCTGGGAAGGGAAGTGGCACTTGCAGAGAGTGAGATGAAGAAGTGACACTCGAGGAAGAATCCACTTGCCCACTTTGCGGTCTTGCCTAGATGTGGCCCTGGATAGGGACGGTGTTATTGTCTGCTGAAGTTTATAAATCAAACAGACCTGGCATCTTGTGATGAGGATAGGCACGTTCAAATCCATATTGGCTAACTCAGGCCTCGGATGTGGCTCAGATTGCATCATGCATAAGATTTACAGGACCTGAACTGAGTCACCTGGGTCTGGAGAAGTTGAAAATGCAATTTGAAAGTAAGTTTATGTGATGGGTGGTTAAAATGGTGCGGTAGAAGGAAGGCAGGGTATGGGGCAGGGCAGACGTGGGTTAGTGCTATGTGAGCTGTGACGTAACCTCTCTGGGACCTGATTTTTCTTATCGGTAAAGTGAGATGATAACACCTATCATATAGACTTGTTGGCCAGGATTTCAAAGGATAACTTGCAAAATCTCTGTGTACATAATGCTCAGTAAACATAAGTTGCTTTTATTATGCTATCCATTTAAGAAATTGTTATTTTACTTTCTACTTTGTTAGCAATACCTATTTGAGTTTTGGTGAGGGAGGAATTCAGTAAACTCTAGCCACCTTTAGTCAGCCAGTAAACATATTTTAATATGCTCCAAAGACTATAAACATTTCTATAGAAAAGGTCATGATCGTGTTAACAGAATCCATACTTGGAAGCTGAGCAGGATTAGGTAGCCAGCAGGAAATGGATGTTTGTTTGTCAGTTGAAGCATTATTCAGTGATGTATCTCGTTATCTTCCAGTTCAAAAAAGTCCTGGGACGCCTGGACGCCTGGACGCCTTGGCATCACTACGTTGGGATGTTGGCATGGCCCTGAAGAGGAAGTCTCATCTCACGGCGTGGCATTCCAGATCAGGCATTTACGGTTGGGGTCAGGTCCAAGAAGGCTACTGGCATGCTTAGTATAGCATCTCGTACGCAGTGGGCTTAAATAACAACTTCACGAACGAAGGAGCCTCCTTCCACTCAGTGCTCCATTTCTGCATGTGTAAATGTGAAATGTTACTACAGTATTTACTATAAAATGAAACTACAGGACTGGTACCTTACTGTGGCTCTCTCAAAAAGTGTGAAGACTCGAAAGTCATGAGAGAGCACTGCCGAAGGGCCTCAAAACTACAGACCATGTAAATTGTGCCCCTGGAGTTGTGCCACACAGCCCGGTTAGAATGGCTTTAAAGACAAGAGTGTAAGGCTACATTAAACAGCTGTAGCAACAAAACTTACACTGAGGGGAGAGGACAATTCTGTTTTTTTTTTTTTTTTTTTTTGAGACAGAGTCTTGCATGTTGCCTGGGCTAGAGAACCGTGACATCAGCCTAACTCACAGCAACCTCAAACTCCTGGGCTCAAGCGATCCTCCTGCCCCAGCCTCCCAGGTAGCTGGGACTACAGGCATGCACCACCATGCCCGGCTAATTTTTTTCTATATATTTTTAGTTGTCCAGCTAATTTCTTTCTATTTTTAATAGAGACAGGTTCTCACCCTTGCTCAGGCTGGTCTCAAACTCCTGAGCTCAAACCATCCGCCCGCCTCGGCCTCCCAGAGTGCTAGGATTACAGGCATGAACCACCGCGCCCAGCCTGGGAGAGGACAATCCTGATCTCCGCTCTGTCACCTGCTAGCCAGGAGACCATGCTGTACTTCTTTTGTCTCTTCATGTATTATTTCATTGCATTTGTATCCCCAGAACCCAGAATAGTGTCTGGTATATGTGCTCTCAAGAAAGGTAGAAATTTGTAAACTTATGTTTAATATGTGAATAAGGAATAAATAAATATATGAATGAGTAGAACAAAGTGGAGAACTTTATGTAGTATTCTCCCTACCACCAATGCAGTAGTTTTATAGTTAGGGAAATAATGAGGGTGGCTTTTCCGTTCCATAGCTACAGCCAAATAAATGACTCCACCCAGGAATGCCCCAGCACAGAGCACATTGCTCTCTACCAGGGGACTTGGAGAAGCAAACCAGCCAAGGAGAGGGAAGTGGCTAGTTTGTCCTGGTCTGTGGAGGATAACAGATCCAAGTAAGAATGGGGCAGCTACAGAAAAAAATCAAAAGAAGTAGACTCTAAGTGGCTGGGGTTGCCTGAAGGTAAATTGCTACTAATCAAATTACCTTTAGAATTATATTTCATTTGGATCAGATTTGTGATCTATAGATAACAGGTATTCATCTAATTTATGAAACGTACCCTTTCCTATCATGGGCGGCTGAGATGAATTCAGAACAAAGGGATCCTAAATTCTCTGAAGCACTGCGGTAAAGGGTGTAGCGATCCTTTCTCAAGTATCTCATCATCTTAAGTCTCTTTTCAGTCACTCTGAGAGAAATTTTTAAAAATAGTCAAACCTCCAGTGGCCATTTAATCCTATGTGTGATGGTGACAGAGGCAGACACAATCAACTGTGGTTCATTCTTTCTTTGTATAAAGGAACAAAACTGTAACTTGTGTTTAGGGAACAAACTCCCATGATTCTTAGCATCAATCTTTCATTCCAAATCCTCAAAGCTGTTTGGAAACACAAACTCATTTATTCCCACTCACCAAGCACCACTCAGAATGAAGGAAGTGGAATAAAGTAGTGAAATAATTATAAATATCGTATACTTGCCCAAGTTCGCAGTATTAGTCTGTATGGTTAAGAAGCAGCATGGCATAGTTGTTAAGTTCCTAGACCCTGGTCCCAGATGTAGGTGGTTTAAATCCCACCTACACATCCTTCCAGGTCTGTGACCTTGAGCAAGTTAACCTCTTTGGATTTCATTTCCCCCTGTGCAAAGTGGAGAGGATGATAATAATGGTACCTACATCATGGGGTTGGTGAGGATTCAGTAAACCAAGTGCTTAGAACAATACAGCGGCACCTAGGAAATGCCATTTAAGTGCCAGCTATTGTTATCATTCTTGTGGCTGCAAGTAATAAGAATGCAACTCGTACTAGCTTAAGGCCCAAAAGAAGAACTGGTGGTGACTACTTCAGACATGGCTTAGAAGAGAGTTTGCAGTCATGCTATTAGGAACCTCCCCAGCCTCTCAGCCTTATTTCTCTCTGGCTTCAAGATTTATCAGACAGGCTGTGTTGTTGCAAGATGGCCATTTGTAGCCCCAGAGCTACCTCATCCCTACAGAGAAAGAAAAAGTTCTTGTTATAAAGATATGGCAGAGGTCCCAGGGAAGTGGCCCAGCTGTGGTCAAATACCCATTCTGGAACCCAAGCGATGGCCCAGGCCAAGTGTGGGTCATGTGATAAGTCCTGGGACAGGAGGGCTGGGTTTGCCCAGCCCAAATCACATAGCCTAAGGGAGGAGTTCCTGTGTAAAGGCTTTCAGGGTGATGCCCTAAAGAAGGGGATCAGGAAGAGACAAAACATGTACATGGTCCCACAGCTGGCAGGTAACAGGGCGGAGATCAGAACTGTCCTCTCCTTCCAACAGAAGTTTTATTACTTCAACACTGTGTAATTTAGCCTTACACTCCTGTCTCAAAAGCCATTCTAACTGGGCTGTGTCACGCAGCTCTAGGGGCACAATTTACACAGCACCACATTTTCTAGCTTTGAGGCCCATCAGCACTGCTCTCTTACAACTTTTGAGTCTTCACGCTTTTTGAGAGAGCCACAGTAAAGTATCAGTCCTGTAGTTTCATTTTACAGTAACTATAATACTACAGTTACATTTGACCTGTATAGATGTAGATACAGAGGTTGCCATAGGTGGAATGGAGAAAGGGCTAAAGCTCTGATGTTCACGTTTTTGACTTCTGAGACTGGCTCTTCTTGAAGGACATTCCAGAAGCATTAGTCAGGAAATCCAGGCTTTCAATGACCAGAGCTTGGCACTTGAAAGTTTTTAAATTCCAAAGCCTTCCTGTTAACATCTAGAACCAAAGTTTGGAAGATAGAGTGTGGAGGTTTGCAACCATGACGAAGAAGTCTGCAGACAGTGTTGAACAGAGAAGGGCAATGTGGCTTCCACAGGAAGGGAGCTTGGGAGAGATGGCAAAGAGAGAAGAGAATTATACTTAAGTGGGTTTCTCAGAGAGGAAAAGGAGTTGTCAAATCTGCCCCTTCTTAGGTTAAATCTCTGGGATGCAGGGTGGCATGAGAAGCTTATGTGCCATCCCCACCTGAAGCTCTGGGATGAGGCCGTCCTGCAGAGAACCTGAGATGGTCCACACCTCCCAAAATCCTTCCTAGAGGGCAGGGAGGGGACCCAGAATTTCCCACAGCCCCAGTAAGAACCGGCTGACAAACACCCTGAGGAATGACTATTGTCCGAGATGAAGTGACCTTGGCAGAGGACCTTGGGGTTGATTGCCCAAGCCAGGAGTCAACAAGTAGGTGTAGCTGGGCCACCGGAGATCCCCAGTGGGCATCCTACTGAGCAGTGGGAAATGTTGTTGCTCCTGAGGAGCACTGCTTATGGCAGTGGGGGGATGAGATGCTCCCCCAGCATGGGAGCAGTGCAGACAGAGCCCTCACACACACCACAGGCTAACGCAGATGAGCAAAGTGCAGAGGGCAGCATTATCCCCACAGTGTCACATAATGTCCCCTGTGCCCAGACATGATCTCAGATCACACAGAAGACAAGAACCCACCACAGGGAAGAACAACCAGGATAGGAAGTTGGAATTTTGAGCTTAAAACCTGAACTGACTGATTTCCTAAAAAAGACTGATTTATATCAGAAGAGACTTAATATCTTTGAAGTGGCAGATCTAGAGTTAAGTTGAGTTCAAGGATAGAGGAATAAATGTATGTTTTTTATACATCAGACTTGTGACTGTATTAGAAATGGAAAAAACATTGCGTGAAGATAAAGAAGATAAACTTCCTGCCTTAAGAAGCTTATAATGTAGGGGTATGCTATAAGGTGGGGCATGGAAGCCAGAAGTTTTCTACTACCTTATAATTTTGCATATGATTGGCCTCGACATTTTATGAATAAATACATTTCATGCTTATAAATTGGGCCTATGGGGCTAAAGTGAGAGTAGATAAAGCCTCGGGCCGGAGGTGCTGATGTTCTACTTGAGCAATGTGATGCAAATTGAGAAAATAGGTAAAGCTGGATGAAAGCCCAGGAAGGGGAAATCTAAATAGGTTGAGAATGATGCTTATGAAAAGAAATATTAAGATGATGAATCAGTCAAGAAATGCAAATTCTGAGAGGGTACAGATTGAACTGTATCCGTTTTTTAAAAACATACCAAAATCGTCATGAGCCATTATTCGTTCCCACTCCAAAAGAATAAAAAATGAGCTGGATGACTCAGAGGTCTGATTAACTTTGGCAATTTTTTTGACCCAAAAAACCCCACATGATCTCAGAAATGGCAGGATCCCAGGTTTTGGCACATACTGTATCTGCTAGGGAGGTGAGCAAGGTTTGTGTTTGTTGGTATTGCCCAAGATATGTCCCAGCAATGAAGAACAGACCCTACCCAAGATGAGATTTTCCTCCAAAACACTTTAAAACTAGATACTGAGGAACCTCAGATGCCATGGTAGAAGAATACTCATCCCCCAGGGAGATCTTGTGTATAGAGACACCGTCTACATGGAGCACTCATGAGAAAGGCTTGTCGTAGTCCATCTGTGTTGCTGTAAAGGAATACTTGAGGCCGTCTAATTTATAGAGAAAAGAGGTTTGTTTGGCTCATGGTTCTGTGGGCTGAACAAGAAGCATGGCGCCAGCATCTGCTTCTGGTGAGGGCTTCAATTCCACTCCTGGTGGAAGGCAAAGGGGACCTAGAGTGTGTAGAGATCACATGGTGAGAGACAGACAGACAGACAGACAGAAACCGAGGAAGCAGGGGGAGGAGGTGCCAGGCTCTTTTAACAGCCAGCTCTCACAGGAACTAATAGAGTGAAGTGAGGACGATTCATTCCCACCCCAGACAGGGCATTAATCTGTTCACAGGGATTCGCCCCATGACCCAAGCACCTCCCCGCTGGTCCTACCTCCAACACTGGGAGTCAAATTTCAACATGAGACTAACTTGGAGGGGACAAACATCCAAACTACAGCAAGGCTCAAAGAGCTAAAGATTGGTACAGTTACTCCTTGCACGGGCAAGGCTCAGGACTCAGAGTGGGCAAATGTGCAAGGAATAGCTTGACTTCGTACCTGGGACTTTGAACCAAGAAGCGGACATCTCAGGGCAGAGGAGATTTTGAGTTATGGCAGCAATGTGTGGCACGCAGCGGACAAGGTGGCTGGGGCCAGCAGGGCCATTCAACCACCGTGGATGGAGCATTGTCACCAGTTCCATGGAGGAGAAGAAACAGACATACCTCTGTTTCTTTTATACTTAATTTTCCATGTTCTAAATCATATAGAGCTCTTATTATAGAGCATGGGTTTAGTCATTCTCAACAAATACTTTTGATGCTTTCATAAAAATCCAAGTTAAACACCCCTCTCTGCCTGTATCCTGACTGGTTATTAAAACCAAGATTCAGGTAAAGGAGCAGTTGTAGGATATTTTTTTGATGAGTACGCTAAGTGGGCTATACTTACTTACGCCTCTGAAGCTCCCATCTATCATCATCTTTCCAAGTGTACAATCTTGCGGCGGTTTTGAATCTCTTGTGTATCTAGGCTGGAGGACGTGATCTCCATGTACTCCTTTGTAAGCCAGCATGTGAGCTCCCCCTCTCCCACCAGTGGCATGCTTGAACCGGTTTGTACTGGCTCCTAAGAGCTGATTATTAAATTTTCAGGAATTTTGTGAGCCAGTTGTTAAACACAGCTGTTATTAAACACTGAATTATAGAAATGTATGATTAAATAAATTACATTTTAAGCAAAAATAAGAAGTTCTTTTAGTTTGTTTTTTTCACATTTTACTGTTATTTATGACTTTGAGGCTATTTTCATCTATCGTTCCCGTAGGGTAGAAATACAACATGTCGGTGCGCTACTGCACATCCCCTCTCGACTCGTCATTCAGTGGCATCAAGTTGCAGCCTGAGATCGGCCCTGGTTGGGTATTTACAGCAAGGAAATCAGCAAAACTACTCTCTGCAAATGGAGCTTGATTGTTTTGATGATTGTCTAGACTTTAAAAAAGAATGGAGGAAGTGTTCATGTTGCAGATTAAAACTGAAAATATGTTGTATCTCTAACCACTAATAACTCACATCTCTATTCACGTTGTGAATAGCACAAATAAATGAGGAAACATTCTCCCATTATTCAAAAACAATTTTCTGATTCAGCAAAGAAGTGATTCATGTCAAGAGTGACGTTTGCTTGGGACCAGCCTGGGCAATACAGCAAGAGACCACCTTTCTACAAAAAATAAAAAAATTAGCTGGGTGTGGTGGTACATGCCTCTAGTCCCAGCTACTCAGGAGGCTGAGGCAGGAGGATGCCTTTAGCCCAGGAGTTTGAGGTTGCTGTGAGCTATGGTGATGCCACTGCACTCCAGCCTTGGGCACCAGAGCAAGACCTTGTCTCAAAAACAAAAAAAAGACAGAAAGAAAGAGTGACATTTTAACATATGTCTTCATTGTTTCACTGTTGTCTTACTTAACATATACGCAAATGTCAACCAACATTCATGTCAGAACTACATTCATTCATCTGTTGCTCCCATAGGCTAGCAACAGATACAAGAAATCAACAATTTCAGCAAGATTTTCAATTTTCAGCAATTTCAATTTCAGCAAGAAATCAACAAAAGCATTTTGTGACACTCAGTTGGCTGTGTGGCATTTACAACAAAGGGTATATTTCTTATTTGTAAATTGTACACGTTATATATATTAAATATAAAATGTGTAATAAACTTATATATACAACACGTGAATGTCTTCCAGAGAGCCAGTTAGTAAGCACTTATCAGCATACCACTGCTTGCGTGCATTCATGCAGGGAAAGGAGGGGACTGGTCCAGTTCGTTTTGTTTTCACTTTTAGAGAGGACATTAATCCCTTTGTTGAAGAAATATCTACTTTCAGGTCTTGGTCTGTTGGCCCTTTGTTGTTTTCCATAACTTTAACAGAAACTTGGCTTAAAGATTGCTACAAGGAAAGAAAAGGCCGTAATAATCCCTCTACTTTGTTGAAAATCAAAAGTGTTTTTAAAGGATGAATATGCACATATTACATTATCTGTGCTAATCAACACAGTCAGTGTGTTGATCTAAAACTTATTAGGAGAGGCTTTGAAATTATTTTTACACATTTGCAAAGATTAAAGTTTGTGATGTTTAAAAGAAAATAACAGTTTAATTTTTTTCCTTTTTTTTTTTCTTGTTTGAGACAGGGTCTCACTCTGTTGCATGGTGCAGTGGCTTCATCATAGTTCACTGCAGCCTCAAACTCCTGGGCTCAAGTGATCCTCCTGCCTTAGCCTCCTGAGTAGCTGGGACTACCAGCACACCCCACCACACCAAGATAGTTTTTAAATTTTTTTGTAGAGATCATTCTCAGTATGTTGCTCAGGGCGGTCTTGAACTCCTGGCTTCAAGCAAAGCAGGTGCTTCAGCCTCCCAAAGTGCTGGGATTACACTCATGAACCATCACACCTGGGCACTTCTACTTTTTAAGAAAATGATATAGTTCAGTGGTTAAGGGCATGGACAAGAAAACCAGAATACCTGCATTTTAAACTCCAAACTGCAACCTACCAAGTCCATTAGCTGTTTAGATAACCTCTTTGTACTTAGTTTCCTGATGTGTACAACGAGCATTTTAACTGAATCTAGGGCATAGGGTGGTTGTGATAATTACATTACTTAATATATGGACAGCATTTGAAACAGTGCCTGGCACACAGTAAAATTGTTGATTCATTGCCTTAGAGATATTAATATCACAAGTAAACTATAAAAAGAGTCTTGCTCTTAATTCACTCTGGTGCAGAAAAGTTAACTTATCAAAGATCCCACAACTTTTAGTGTTAGAACCCAAAGTAGATGTCACATCTCCTGGTGATACAGTCTCTTGTTCAGCTGAATGGCTTCTTTCCGAGCTGTACTTGAGCATTTATTGTAGTCAATTTTCAGAAGCTCTATGGTTCTGAAAAGAATGCTTTTCTCTAACTATATCAGGATGCTGTATGGGTACCTTGTACAATATGCCACCAGTCACATGTGACTACTGATAGTTTCGTATGGGACTAGCACATATTGACATTTGCTGTAAGTGTAAAATATGTGCCAGATTTCAAATATTTCATATTAAAATAAAATGAAAAATGCTCCATTAATAATTTTATATTGATTATAAATTTAAATTATAATATTTTTGATATATTGAGTTAAATAAAATATTAAAATTAATTTCTCCAGTTTCTTTTTACTTACTTTAATGTGGTTTGTAGAAAACTTAAAATTACACATGTGGCTTGCATTGTATTTCTATTGGACAGATCTGCTTTATACAAGGTAAATCCTCACATCCAACTTCGAAAGCTGAAAATATTGTTTCATTTAACAGGTCTAGAAGTGTTCTTTGCCTCAGTTAAGGGCACTATCATCTGGCTAGTCATCCAACCCGGAAATCTGAAAGGTATTGTTGACTCTGTCCCCTTCCTCTACCCCACTCCCAGGAACAGTTGACATAGTTCATCATAGTTCACTGCAGCCTCAAACTCCTGGGCTCAAGTGATCCTCCTGCCTTAGCCTCCTGAGTAGCTGGGACTACCAGCACACCCCACCATGCCAAGATAATTTTTAAATTTTTTTGTAG
>CAUYRT010009467.1:0-60993 GCA_963574885.1 Lepilemur ruficaudatus | reverse complement strand
CATTTGAGTTCAGGAGTTTGAGACCAGCCTGAGCAAGAGCAAGACCCCGTCTCTACTAAAAATAGAAAGAAATTAATTGGCCAACTAAAATATATAGAAAAAATTAGCTGGGCATGGTGGCTCATGCCTGTAGTCCCAGCTACTCAGGAGGCTGAGGCAGGAGGATTCCTTGAGCCCAGGAGTTTGAGGTTGCTGTGAGCTAGGCTGATGCTCACAGCACTCTAGCCCAGGCAACACAGTGAGACTTTGTCTCAAAAAAAGAAAAATTAGTCTTTTTAAAAATACTAAAATGTTCTACACGATAATGCTCTACACCACTAAAATGTAGTGGTGTTTGAATGGTAGGATCTTGGGATATAGAAATTTGTTTGGTTTTGTTTCTTTTCAAAATGTTCTAAACATTATAGGTTTTTACACCATAAAATATTGAGGGGAAAAAATTAAGTCAAACAAGAGGATTGTGTAGACTTTCCAAAAGGACCCTTCCAGATGAAAGAAGCTGTGACCTTATACAGTGTGGTGCCTCCTTACAATGTCCGCCTCTGCTGCAGCCCCTCTGGTTCACAGGCAGTGACCATCTGATAAACCCATCTTGCAACATCTGGCCCCAGGCCTATGAAGCTTTAAGGGGGAAAGTGTTCCAGACAGCTGCTCAAGTAACTCCACCCAGCCCAGGGGTGGACTCCTGCCTCTAGGGAATTAGAATGACGTGCACACTTTCACCACGCCAGCCCACCCAGCCTGGGGGGCAGGTCAGTGAAATCGAGGGAAAACTCGGAACCGAAGTACCCAGCAGGCATCTGCGCATGTGCCAGGAGGGCTATAACCCGTAGGGCTCCCTCGGACAGGGAGGCTGTCCTTACCTTGAACCTCAACACATTCTGCGTGGCTGAAGACGCTGCGCCTCCCAATGGCCTTCACGAATGTCTGAGCCTTCACACAGTACGCAGCCCCCGGCTCCATGGTTACCAGGTGCAGCGGAATGCCCCCACTGCTCACGGTTTTGACATGTTCCTTTGGGAGACCAGAAAACACAGTTACTCCCTGAGAACAGCAGGACTGGAAGAGCCAGGGAGGGAAAGCTATAGATACTTCCTTTCCAGAATGCATATAGAATGTTCCCTCTCGTTTATGCACACATTCATTCACTCACTCATTCATTTATTCATTTTAAGCACCTACTACACTGTTCTAGGCAGAGGGATATAGCATTGAACAAAACAAAGTCCCTGCTCTCATCGAGCTCACGTGGAGAAAGACAGATAATATAAACGCATGGCACGTGGTAATAAGGGCTGTGAAGAAAAAGCAGAGCAAAGAGGTAGAGGTAAGGAGGAGGCACTATTTTAAACAGGGTGGTTAGAAAAGCCTCTCTGATAGGGTAACATTTGGGAAGAAACCTGAAGGTTGGAAATGTGACTGAGCGGGGATTGGCGTGGCCACGGCTGCCGAGGGGTCAGTGCAAGGAGCATCGGAGCTGACGGGCAGTACCTCCTCACTTGTCCGTCCATCCACCTGTCTGTCCACCCATCTGTTCACCCTCCACCTCCACCCCCACCCTGAGGCCTGTGCTCTGCCTCTGAGCCTGCGGAGGCTTGTCTGGACCCAGCCCAGATGACTCAGGGTACATGTTCTTCTCTCAGCACCGGCCCTGCCAGTTACGAAGGGTGGGGAGTGGGCTCCATCCCAATGAATCTGAGGGAGCTGCATTCTTCCTCCTGCCCAGGCCCTGACCTATACCCTACACCACTCCATCTGCTTGGCTGGCAGTGCCATGTCCTACCAGTGGGCCCTGACCTGGCATGGTAATACTAGGGCCCAGCGTCCTTGCCCACCTCACTTGCCCACACCACCTTTCAGGGGAAGCAACTCAACCTACAGCCCCTGTTGAATGGGTGGCAGGAAATGTGCCCTTCTCTACATAGGGTGCCCCTATCCTGAGACAGGTCTCATCAGAGCCAGCTGGCTACCTGCGATCCCTAAAGCTTGGCCTGATAAGATGAGCAAAACCCATCAGATTGCTCTTCTAAGGATTCAGTCTTGGGAAACCTGAGTACCTAGAGCTAGAAGTAGGGACAAAGGAGAGAGGACACAGTGAGGAGGCCTCAGAGGCCTAGGGAGGCTGGGGAGGCATATCATAGGCACCTGTAGGAAGGAGTGAGAAGGGATTGGGACCCAGGGGTAAGCTGGGAGAAGGCCACAGAAAGCGTGTGACTGGGAGGGCCTGCGGAGGGAAGCAAGGACTCCACAGACAGAGGCCCTGGGAAAGGGAGGCTGCACTGCACCAGGCCCTGGGCCAGCTCCATGCATAGATTCTGTGACAGCCCCTTATTGTCCCATATTAATCCTTATGATAAAGCCTATTTTTCACTGTGCTGACTGGAGCGGGCCTCTAGGCTTTGTCACCGTATCAGCTTGGACACGGGCTCCACAGGTGTCAGCGTCCCCTTGGTCCTGCTCTAGCTCCACCCCTTCTGCTGCCGCCACCTGTTTGACCCTTCCCTCTGAGGACTGGCCTCCCACCCACCCCAGACTGCAGCAATCTTCCCACAGGCAGCAGCAGCACCCCATCTAGGTATTCTGCACGGCCTGTTTGCTCATAATTAGACACGTTTATTCATGAGCCAGATCCTGGCTCCCTGCCCCCACTCCTGCACCCTGCCAAGACACACACCCTCAAGAGCTTTGTACCAGCCTCATCTGCTTTTGGCATTATCCAGTCGATCTGGAACACCCTGACCTGCTACCCCTAAGTGGCTGAGGAGACCAGCTGATGAGGGAGAAAAAAATGCAGCGAAAAGGTGTCGTGGGTCCAACTAGGTTAGAGGTTAGGGCAAGGAGTTTAGCCCCCACACTTTAGCAGATCCGACCTGAAAAGGCTCCCAGCCAAGGCCTGGGACGGACCAAGGCTCCTTTGAAGACGAGGCTGATGGGATGGTGGACATCTTCTCATCTCCTTTTGCACACTTCACCCAGGACTACTCACTCTCAGGCCGCCCAGTGAGCACCGCAGGGGCCGGCTTCCCTCACTCACCCTCAGAGATATGTGCCTTCTTCCCAAAAGCTGACCCAAAGGCCAAAGCAGGAAGTCTCACCTTAGCACCAGGCTCTCTCCTCCAGTAGGCCACGAGGAACTCAAACTGGGGCCCCAGGTCTTCCAGCTCAATAACTAGGTGGAAGCCATCCGTGGTGAGCTCCATCCCAGGTGGGGTGAGGATGGCTGTTGGCAAGACAAGGGGGGACTCAAAGCCAGCCCCAAATAGGACTGATTTCCTGACACAATGACAGTGTCATAAGTGGAAATATGCTAGCCTCCCCCAGGACAGGGAGAGAGTCATATCTTCACAGTACTTGGAAACATGTACATGAATACTCTCCTGTACTCAGCAGGTGCTCAGTGAATGCTTTTTGAATAATGAAAGAATGGATGAAAAAACAAACAACAAATGCTTACAATTCCCCTTTTTAAAAAATCCCTTAACTATAATAAAGTCCTCTGTTCCTTCTCCAGGAGGCACACATATATAAGAAAAGTGATTACTTACTCAAGTAAACATTATCTCTTTTCCCTTTTAAAAGTTTATGATCCATGTCCCTCCCCTCCACCACTCTTTTTCAGCAGAAATTGCTCCTCACTTTGGCTCATCTCAGTGAGCAGATACCTATGCTTGCCAAATACCTACGCGAGCTCAGGTCTATACTGAACATAGTCAGGCCAGTCTTTGCCCATGGGGAATGAACACACCTGTCAGGGGCATGTGCTTCCCTACAGCTCACACAGATCAGTGGCATCTATTGGCTTCTGATGACTTCCAAACATCAGCAGATCAGCAGCCTGTGAATGGGTTGGCCAGTCTATTTTCAGCCCAAGTATCCTTCATCGCATATCTTGACAAAGGGATGTTGGCAAGTCAGAGGCTTTTTATAAATTCTGATAATCAACTCTAGAAGTTACAGCATGGGCACAAACATCACTTTCACGTTGCTGGGTCCCAAATAGAGAGGCCAGCACCCGTGTAGATACTGTCCCTTAGCAGGCCAAGAATAGGTAGGCCAGCACGGGCAGTCTCCACTCCCTGGCTACTGGTGATGGAGATGGAGCCACACTTGCCTCTCAGGCCCAGACACTGCAGGGCCGGAATGGCTCAGCTTGGGAAGTAGGGTGGGGTGTGTTCTGGGCTAAATCCTCCCCACTAGGGTCAGTGGACACTCAGAAGAAAGGCAGTTCCTGGAGGGAGTTGTCTGAGAGCAAAGCACTTCCCCCTCACCTGCCTCATCAGGGAAGAGCATCTACCCGGTCATTGGAGAGCTGCCTGCTGGGGAACAGGAGGACTTGGGAACCAGACCCAACTGTGCAAAATATGCCCAGTCCAGAGGCTTCATGAGACCACGTAGCACCACTAGCACTACCTCTGAAACATGTCCTGGAGGAAAAGAGATGTTTGACTCCTCCACTTTTAAGTCAGGCATGATTAGCACTGGGCTCTCTGATCTCTGTCTTCATTAAGAATAGAATCAGAGAAAATGATCTAAAGTTTCAGTTCAGAGACTTGTTTGACAGTGTTGGGGCAGGAACCTCTGTCCTGTGCACTCTGCATATTTATCTCATTTAATCCACCCAGGAAGCTTACAAAGGTAAATACTATTCCTGTTGTACAGAGAGGTTAAGTGACATGCCCAGAGTCAAATAGTCAATGGCCAGAATTTGAGCCTATGTCTTTCTACACTTCTACCCTCTCTTGTGTGAGGTGTTTAGCCTCTACCGTGGGGGATCTCAACCCTGGCTGTACATGACAATAACTTGGGGAGAATTTTAAGCTCCCAATGAACAGGACACACACAGATCATTTAAATCAGACTCTCTGGACATGGGCCCCAGATATAATGGTTCTAAAGTTGCCTTATGACTCAAATGTGCAATCCAGGTGAAAAACCTCTGCTTGCAACAGAGTTTCCCTTTAAGAGTAAGAAATCCTTTTCAGGAGAGCCTTAAAACAAGATTTTTCACATGCCTGGGGACAAGTCAAAGTGACCTTTTTCAAATGGAAAAGTACAGACTTAATACCCTTAAGAGATCACAATGCTATCCCGGCCCATTCGCTGGGATCACACAGGGCCGCATCTCTACCTTCCGATGCAAGTACAGAGACTCCTGTTCCTCCACTCTCCCTGCAGCAAGCCCTTTTCCTGTTTATACTGGCCTTCTAAGCACAAGTTAATACTGTCCACCCCCACCCACATAGTTTTATAGGCACTCCCTTATCTCAATCTGACCCGTGCCTGCCTTCCAACAACAGCTGCCAGCCCCCAGCGACGGTCTTGGCTGGACCCCAGGGCTCCCTGGGCCAGGTGGTGCTGGGAGCTGCCTGGGCACTGCAGACAGAGGCAGAGCTGCAGTGCCCCCCGTGTCCCTTAGCACCCCCCAGCACCTGGCACTGCCATTCGGCCACTTCCATCAAATCCTCCTGGTGCCTGGGAAGGAGGCCTGAGCAGAGGCACCCACATTCTGCACCAAAATTCCTACTGGTATCCCATTCTGACAGTCTTATTCCTGCCCCACCCCTTCCTGCTCTGCGCCCTGGCTCTCAACTCCGGGCATCCCTAGGGCTACAACAGTAATGATGGCTACCAGTAGCTGAGTGCTATGCTAGGGCAGC
Source organism: Lepilemur ruficaudatus (assembly GCA_963574885.1). NCBI lineage: Eukaryota > Metazoa > Chordata > Mammalia > Primates > Lepilemuridae > Lepilemur > Lepilemur ruficaudatus. The sequence continues at coordinate 55,336 of CAUYRT010009467.1, read as the reverse complement.
TCTGCACTGAGCATTTACACACTGCATCTCATGCAGCCTCCACGACCACCCAGTGAGGCAAACTGCTGCCCCTCTTACAGATGCGGAGGCAGGGACAAGTGGCTGAGCTGGGATTTGAACCATATTTGTCTGACCCACAGGGCCAACTTCCCCTTCGAAGCTGTCTTCACCTTCCACAGTCTCTTCCAGCTTGGGCTCCCCCACCTTCCAACCCTCTTGATTTCTACTGAATGTCATACACTCCTCGGCGACCTTTGATTCATCCAGTGCAGGAGATGCTGCCCCACACCTTCCTCTGCCCTCTCTCACAGCAGAGGGTTTCCTGCCACCTCAAAGAAACAGAGGCCAACAAAGGCCCTTCGCTTTTCTTTCCTGGAGCTCCAAACTGGTCACATTCCCGCCTGTGCCTGTCTCAGAGGAGGAGCTGCCTTGCTCCTTCCCACCTCCATGCAATCCTCCACCCCAGTGGCCAGAAGGTCACCCCCTCCCTTCCACAAAGTCACTTTCTCAAGGGCCTCCCAGGAGCTGTTCTATTCTCCCCTCCATGACTCTCTAACTGCCCAGCCCCCATGGTGCCCTTCCCTCCACCTACACTTTAAACCCTGAGGTTTCCTAGGACCCTGTCCTCTCTTTGTCTCCAATATTTTATCCCTACACAATCTCATCCACTCCCAAGCCTTTAGTTATTAACTGTGTGTGGTATGTTTCGCTTTGACTTCTCTGAGCCACGGGCCTGGTTTCCTGCTGCCACTCAGACATCTGTGACATGATATCTTACAGAAACCTCAATATCAAAGACCACAAAGCCAGAGGTGTCTCCATTCCTCAAGACCAGTGGGTCCCCCTGGGTTCTCTGCCTGGGCTGGCATGCTCACCAACCCCAGTCTGAAGCTGGGAACCATCATTCTCTCTCCCCTCTCCATCCCCCAACAACTGGTCCCCAAGCTCTTTCCTTTCTAACTCTGCCGTGTGTCCTTGGGTTTATTCTCTCCTCCCTTTCCCCTCCCCTACTCCGGGGATCACAACCCTCCTTGGCTCAGCAGAAGAGTTACAGGCCCTCCTCGCTCCTCCCCTCCCTGCTCCAGTTCACTTTCCACACAGCAGCCACAGTGATTGTTCTGGAAGATGGACCTGGTCTAGACCCTCTCCTCTTCCACAGCTCCCCTCTACTGATTTGATCAAGCTTCATGTCAAAGCCCCTCTCCACAGGACCAGCTGCTTCCCTAGCCCCTGCACAGGCAGCCCTTGTCTCTGCTGTTCCCCCAAAATGCATGTCCTTCTACACACTGGCTATTGCTTGCACTCAGCCGTATTTGGCCACCTATCTGGATTCTTCCCCTACTTTTCTCTCAATCTTTTTTCGGGTACCATTGCAATAGAAGAGTTATTTATTTCCCATAGAAGGGCAGCTGTTTCTGGTGGCTCTGTTAAATGTATAGATGCTTTCTCACAATGAAGCTGCTCCCACAGGCAGTGACTATGGGGTTAATGAGGTACCAAATGGGGGACAGTATTAGATTTATGGAGGCACAGTCAGGGTAGAAGTCCTGGTGCCATCTCTCACTTTTCCAGAGCAGCTTTCCTTCAAGGTCCCCAAGGTCAGCATCCCCACTACCTGCAGACCCTGACAGAGACAGTCAGCAATGACTTCCCAAGTCTAAGGGCATGAGAGAGACAGCATGTGGGAAGCAGCTGGCCATTTTTCAAATGTACCAGTGAGGGTTATTTGTGTTCACAATACTGGCTTTGCAAGGCTATTTTGATGCTAAAAGAGTCCCAAAAGTCTAGATGAACATGGTTCCTAAAGGCGAGGCTATTGGAGAATAAGGAGACAGGTGCCTTACTTGAGTTTCTATTGAAGGGGCGTGTCAGGGTGCTCCAGGCTGAGCTCTGTGAGCCCAGTGTGGCCCTGACACGGAGGTTGTATGGCACCGTGGCCGTGATGTCATCCGTGACGTCACACTCAGGCCCCTCCGTGTGAGAGCACCAGCTGCTGGGGATCCAGATGTGGCTCGTGTACAGGCTCTCATACTCCCTGACCAAGGAGAGAAAGGCACAGAGTCACACCAGCCTCTTTGACCCAGGCTCAATGATGGTTGCCAGACCCCGCTTATTTTTATGGGTCAGCAAAATAAGCATTTTCTCCACACCCCAGTTACTCCACTCTCTCCCTCACCAACCATCCGTTCTCACTTGCTCCTTTTCTTACCAGAGGAGGAGGCATAAATCCCAAACAGTCCAGATCTCTCCGTCTCCCTAGTCGCCACCCTAATCTCAGCCACCATCATCCCTTTCCTTTCTGTGGTCTCCCAGCCTGCACACCTGCCATTCTTCACACCATTCATCACTCAGCAGATCATGATGCATCTCTCCTTAATGGCTTCCTATAGCACTTAGAATGGAGTCCAAACTCTTCCCCATGGCCTACAAGACTCTTAGCCTGACTGATCACCCTCTCCTAAGCATGATGTTCTCACCACATTGGTCATTCCTCCAAAATGCTGAGCTCTTTTTGCCTTAGGACCTCTGCAAGCTGTTTACACTGTCTCGAATGCGCTGCCCTGCTGCCTCCTCCTGTCCTTCAGATATGGTATAAATATCATCTTCTCAGAGAGGCCTTCCCTGACCACCCAAGGTAAAGGAGCCACAGAGTCAATTTCCTATTACATCAGCCTTTTAGCTTCCTCCTAGCACCAATCACTATCTGAAATTTCCTAGAGCCACAGAAAACTTCCTGTGATGATGAAAATGTTCACAGATTTGTGGTGTTCAATATGGTAGCCACTAGCCACGTGTTGCTATTGAGCACCTCAAATGTGACTAGTAGAACTGGGAGACAGACATTTTAATTTAATTTAACTTAATTCATTTAAATTAAAATAGCCACCTATGGCTAATGGCTACCACATTGAAGAATGCAGACCTAGTATATTTACTGTCTGTCTCTTACTCTAGATGTAAGGTCCTAATATCCAGAAACCTTGTCAACTGTATCCTTGAGCCTGGAATAATGCTTACACATGTAGGTATTGTTTGCATACATTGTTAATGAAATATATTGAGCAGCTTCATTGTTCCTCAACTCCTCAACAGCTGTAAGCATCTGGACACCTGTAGAAAGCCACAGCTTCTTTGGCCCCAGGGTCAGCTGGCCTTTAGGGTCATAGTTTGTTTTAGCTCCTATGTATAAACTCCTTGTCAGGAAAACTGAGGTCTCCCCAACCCCCCAAACCTCTGAGTCTCCAAGGATTTATCCATCTCAAGTCAGAGTCAAACTCATTAGACAGTTGGTGATTCACTGCTGAAAAGACGCTCCACCACAATGTGCTCATACACATTTGTGTTCCCACAGAGTCCACAGTCAAATCCACAGGGCAGTTTCCCTTGCTTCTTCAACTCTCTCAGTGCCCACACAGACGGAGGAGGCAGATCACCGGAGGTAAGCTATCCCCGGACTCACAAAGCCTCCTTGAGCTGAGGAGGAAGGGCTGTGCCTTCGGGAACCAACTGATGTCTAAGGGAGAGAAACTTAAAAAATAAAACAACTCACCCCTGGTACTCAACAGAATAATATACTGTTTCTCCAGGAATGATCACTGGGCTCCACAACAAGAGATGCTTCATGTTGGTTGAATGTACAGAGAGGTTCTGAGGGGCAGGTAGAATGGCCACTCCACCTGCAATCAAGGCAGACAGACAGACTGACAGGTGGGCTCATAGTGGGGGAATGCACAGCTTCAAATTAGCGTCTAATGAAAGGCCTCATGTGTTTATGAACCAGAAACAACTCTAATTTCATCGTACTGTGTTAATGCTAAACTTGTGCTATTATCATTGTTATTGTGCCTTTGGTGATAAAATGGCATATTAATATTAATAGTGATTAATATTTATTGAGCACTTCCCATGTTCTGTCTTGGCCATATCCTAGATTGTTACATGATTATCTCATTTAATCCTCAAGGCCATACTGGGAGGTAAAGACCATTAGTTTCTCTGTTGTACAGATGAGAAAACTGAGGCACATTATTTATGACTCTTTTTTAAAAAATTTATTTATGACTCTTATGTCAGATTGGCCTAGACCCAGGCCTTGACTCTGACTCTGCCACTTACTATGTGACCTTAAGCAAGTTGCATAAACCTGACCCTCCTACTCTTTCATGGCAAGCCCATGCAGGCTCCTGCTGCCCTGTGACCACGAGCAGTTGAGGGGCTGCTGGGGATGTCCTGCCTGGTTCCCCTGCCTCTTCTCTAATGTAGGACCTGGTGACATGCCTCCATCTCCCCCTCAGCATCCACTGTCTACACTGTGAGAAAATACCCGGGGCACCCACATGGGAGGCTCTCTGACCTCCCCACCCCTAACCTTGAAGTCACACAAGGGCTAGAAAGGAAAAGGGCCAGCTGGGGTGGGGTGGTCTGGGAAGGCAGGGACCGGTCCCCTCTGACACCTGTCCTCTAGTAAAGCAAAAAACATTTTTTCTAGTCAGCTATTTGGGGAATATAAAGCTATACAAATATAAAGCCAGATTTTATGTAACTAGTTAGTTTAATTATATGATTAAATCACATGTTAATAGAATTCATTCATTAATTAATATAATTTAATTATATAATTTTAAAGCTCTCAGAAATGAAATCTCCAGGCCCCCATTGTTTCACCAGAGAATGCTATCAAACATTTAAAGAAGAATTAACACCAACTTTACACAATCTCTTGCAAAACATAGAAAAGGAAAGAACACTTTCCAACTTACTTTAGAGGCTAGTATTATCCTGATACCAAAATCAGACAAAGACTGTACACACACATCTTATAAATATGTATACTATAGACCAATAGATCTTATGAACTTAGATACAAAAATCTTCAACAAAATACTAGCAATCCAAGTCCAATAGTGTATAAAAAGTTATACACCACGACCAAGTGGAATTTGTTCCAGGTATGCAAGGTTGGCTCAATGTTCAAAAATCAATTAATGTAATCCAACATTATAAGCTAAAGAAGAAAAATCATAAATCATATCAATTGACACAGAAAAAGGATTTATAAAACCCAACACTCATGCATTATTAAAAGCAATAAAAAAAACCATCTCTTTTCAACTTAAGAGCATCAGGGAGTTACCTCAATAAAGACCATTTACAAAAAACCTATGGCTAACATCTTACGTAATGGTGAAAGACTGAATGCTTCCCCACTAAGATCGGCAACAGGCAAGGGTGTCCACTCACCACTCTTACTCAACACAGTACTGAAAGTTCTAGTCACTGTAACAAGGCAAGCAAAAGAAGCAAAAGAAGTACAGATTAGTAAAACTCCCTCTATATTCAGATGACATGATAGGCTATGTAGAAGATCCCATGTAGTCTATTAATAAAGAAAGCAAAACTTCTAAAACTAGTGAGTTCAGCAAGTTCACAGGATACAATATAAACACAAACATTAATTGTGTTTCTATATGCTAGCAATAAACACACAGAAATTAAAATTACAATCATTAAAAAAAACACACAGGTATAAATGTAACAAAATATACCCAGGATTTGTATGAGGAAAACTCTATAATGTTGAAAGAAATTAAATAAGATCTAAATAAATGGAGAGACATACTTCTTCATGGATTGGCAGATTCAACATAAATAAGACGGCAATTCTCCCCCAAATTGATATATAGGTTTAAGGCAATGCCTATCGAAATCCCAGCAAGGTTTTTTGATAGTATAGATCCGCTTTTTCTAAATGTTGTAAGGAAAGTCAAAGGAACTAGAATAACTAACAATTTTGGGAAAAAAAAAAGAATAAACTGAGAGGAATCAATCTACCCAATTCCAAGACCTTCAGTAATTAAGATTGTGTGGTATTGGCAAAGGGTTCACCTACCTTATTGGTAGGAATGTAAAATGTTACATTCGCTTTGGAAAATAGTCTGACAGTTTCTTGTAAAATGTGCAGTTACTGTATGATCTAACAATTGCATTCTTGGGCATTTGTCCCAGAGAAGTGAAAATTTAGGTCACAAAAGACGTACACATGGATGCTCATAGCCAAACTGGAATAGGCTTAGATGTCCTTCAATAAGTGAATGGTTAAACAAACTGTGGTACATCCATACCATGGAAGGGGGCCATGAGCAAGGAACACAGGTGGCCACTGGAAGCTGGGAATGACAAGGAAACCGATTCTTCCCTAAAGCCTCCAGAAGGAACACGGTCCTGCCCACATCTTGATGTTGGTCCAGTGAAATGGTGAACAGATTAGTTGTATTTTGAAATAATTTCAGACTTACAGGAGCGCTGTCAAATAATGCAGAGATCTGTCATATGCCCTTTGTCAGCTTTTCATAGCTACAAACCATAGTACAAATATGGAAACTAAGGTATTAATATTGATACAATATCATTAACTAAGCTTCAGTGTTTATTCAAATTTCACCAAGTTTTCCCCTTAGTGCTTTCTTTTTTATAGGAACCAATCCAGGATTCCACATTTAGTTTTCAGATCTAGTCTGTCTCCTCTAATCTGTTCTCAATTTGTCTTTGTCTTTTATGACTTTGACACTTTTGAAGAGTGCTGGTCAGTTGTTTTGTAGAATGTTTCTCAGTTTGGTTTTGTCTGATGTTTTCCTATGCTTTGATTGAGGTTATACGTTTTTACCATGTACTCACAGGGAGCAAGTGACGTGAATACGTTCTATTACTGGTGATGCTAATCACCTCGAACACTTGGTTAAGGCGCTGTCTCTGCTATAAAGCCACATTTTCCCCTTTTAGTTAACAAAATACCTTGGGGGAGACATTTTGAGACTATGCAGGTATCCTGCTTCTCCTCAAACTTTCACTCATTAATTTTAACATCTATTGGTGAATATTTCTTGTAACAATTATTGCTGTGATGTTCTAATAATAATTTTTTTACTTAATTGAATTCTTCTGTAAGGAATTTTTGGAATAATTTTAGATGCACAGAAAAACTGCAAAGACATGTGCACAGAGTTTCTGTATACCCTTCACCCAGTTTCTCCTAATGCTAACATCTTATGTGACTATGACACATTTGTCAAAAGTAAGAAATCTAAGCTTCAAGTCAGTGATAAGTTAAAAAAAAAAACCCACCAAAAAATACCCAAAGACTAAGAAACTACCATTGGTGCATTACTAGTAACTAAATTCCATACTTTATTTGGATTTCTCCAGTTTTTCCACTAAGGTCTTTTTTTCCATTTCAGGATCCAATCCAAGATACTGTGTCGCACTTAGTCTCCTATCCCTTTTTAAGCACTTCATTACTACTTAACCACAAAATGCTCTTGTCTCATCTTGCATTTTCCTGCCCAGCCCTGGAATCAACCATTTGTCTAAGGAGCCCCACTCAGGTAGTTTTGAAAAATCCCAGTATCAGGAAGCACCTTAGATTAATTCCTAACCTCAAGCTCTGAAGTCCCAGCATTTATGTTTTTAAAATTTCTCCAGATGATTTCAATGTGCATTTGAGACTGGGAGCCACTGATCTAGACCTTACTTCTAGGGTCTAAAGAGTAGTTACAACCATGTTAAATTTCCAAATGCCAAAAACATCAGTGTATTTCGCAGCAGGCTCTTACATTCCATGAAGACAAGGGACTCTTTTTTCCATCTCTAATCAATACCCAGACCAGAACTGGGTACATAAAAGGTGCTCAGAAATGCTAAATGAATGAAAATCGAACAAATGAACCAAGTCTTGGCTCTCTTAGGGAAATTAGCCTAGGCCTGACTTCTGTTTTCCTAATCCCTCATCCATCTTCAATTAGAGCCTTTTGCTGCTGAACACCTATCTCCTAAAATCTTGAGTCAGTACAAGGGAGGCAGCATGAAGGCTACCCACCACAAAGGCCTTGGGCAAACTTGCAGGCAGAAATCTTTGTATCTCTTCCCTATAAGGACCCCACTGGGTCTGACGTCAGCTCCTCACATTTGGATCTTCTACTACCTTTACGGTGAACAGCTTTTAATACAAATGTGTCATCAAAGGTTGCACCATCTTCTTTATTTCCTTTACTTCGTCCCTCCTCTCTTTTCTTGGCCTGCTGCAATGTCTCAGCTTCTTCTGCAGAGAAGTATAAAGGGCACAGTCTCTGGGGCCCACCAAACTGGAGTCAAATCCCAATTCCCCCACTTAACTAGATGTATTAATACATACTTGGACAAATAACTGAATCTCTCTTAGTCTCTGTTCCTAATGTGTACAATGCGAATAATAACACCTATCTTGCAGGATAGACGTGAGAAGTCAAGAAAAAATATTTGCAGACCTAGGGCACAGTGTGCACTCAGAAATGGTAGATGTGATTGTCATTGTTGTTACTATTATTACTGGCAGCAGGAATAAGTTTCCTGAATCACCCACTACATTTGGAAGGGACAGGGCAAGACAAATGATTTCTATGAAAGAGTGCAAAAATCCTACCCATCTGTCCACTGATCTAGTAACTAATAGAAGTTCAATTAGAATTTGCAGAATTCAACACAGGCACTACACATCCCAGAGGAAATTGCATAAAGGCAACCTCAGCAAAAGCAATCATCTGCTGACACCACCATCTGTTTGTATAACCAACAGATAATATTAACAATAACTAACATTTGGGATGGGGGCATGTTGATATCTTCAAAGTGATTTCGTTTGCATCATCTTATTTAACCCCTCACTATCTCAAAGTGGCTAGTATGACCATATCACAGATGAGGAAAATGAAGTTATATGATCTAGTTCCTGAGCTGGTAAGTGATAGCGCCAAAACTCACACACAGATCTTTCTGGCTGCTCCAATATCCAAGTGATTTTCACCACTGTTTTCTGTTTGTGTTTTCTGTGTAAGTCTATAAGTGTCAGAAGAGCACGCTCACCTCCAAGTCTGTTTGAAATGGGAGTTTTCAGGAAAAGACTGAAAAGACTGAACTCATTAAAGAAAATGTCAAGTTAATAAACACTGGTCTTTCCTCTTCTCATTTGGTCTTCCATCTCCTCCCTTTGGCTTACTGGAGGAATGTTTCCTTGGCAACTTTTTTGTCCTGACAACTAAACAACCAAACAACTAACTAACCAAACAAGCAGCATGCTTAGCCTATGCTAGGGGCTGCAGGGATACCAGGAAAGATGCCCAGGACCTGCCCTCAGACCAGTGCTGAAAAGAGAAGTAATCCACTGAAGCTAGAGTATACGGGGTCAAGGGTCAAAGGAAAGAGAGGTCTTGGAAGGGGATGTAGGAAGAAGGATGTATTTGGAATGATGATGGGAGCATAGGCTTGGGATGGGGAAAGGAAGTAGAGACGGTGCTTCTGGTGGGAAATTATTACAATAAAGGCCAAGAGGAGGAAGTGAAGATATAATATGCCCACCATGAAGACAGCAGCTGCCTGTAGTCCATATTTGTTTTCAAGGAGTAGTGAGAAATAGGGTTGAATAAACAAAATAGGGTGAGGCCTGAATTTGCTGGGTCATGAGAAACACATAGCAGAATTTGGACATCATGTGCTGAGCAGTTGGGTGCTGTGAAGGTTTTTGAGCTAGGAAGGAAAATCATATATTTGATGTTTAAGCCAGTTCTACACATTTGCAAAGAGACTTAGCACTGATTAGTTGCCTGATTAAAACTAAAATAATTAGTTTCATGTAAACAAAAACAAAGAACCAGAAAGTACTCAAGGCTCCCATTGACACTGAGAATGCAAAGTGCCTAATATCAGAGTATTAAAATTTAAAATTTCTCGTAAATGTGATTTGACATGAACAAACATCAAAGACTAAGCAGCTGCAATTTTGGAACAATAAAGCAGGTAGGTACATGCAACCAGGAATGGAGAAGAGAAAATTATGTAATCTTACTGGCAGGGAAAATGCCCCAAACCAAATTTTTTTTTTTTTTTCAGATGCTATGAAGTACCGTTTTGGCAATGACCAGGAGAGAAATCCGATTGTTTGTAAGTCTTGTACCGAATATAAAGTCCACACATTATCTTTTTATTCATGTGTACTTTGTTAGAATCTTTGTTTCACTTTTATCTGTCCATACAGTTAACATCCTCCAAGGCACACACAGAAAGACTGACAGCACTATATTGTACCCTTTAAAACTAGATAATGAGACAAATAACAAAATGCATGGAGCTCTGCTAACCTTTAGACTATTTATTTTGATGATTTATCTTTCTAGATTGTTCTGTGGAGGTGAGAAGAAAGATTTCCAAACAGAAAGCAGGCCTTTTCTTTTCTTTATGATGTGTGGATGAAGGTTTAGGTGAGAAACCTTTCATAAAACAGACATAAGATGTCCTAGACAGATATTTCAACCCAAACTCTGAGAAAGCACTTTTCACCTTCTTAACCTATACTCAAGGCCCAAACTATTGGATGTATTCTAATTCATACTTACCTGTAAGCAAACATGGAATCAAGGCGTAGAAAAACCACATGATAAGACTTGTCCAGATTTCTTTTAGACCCATTGTGGAGGTCTGTGTTTGGTAGACTCAGTTTGAACTGGAACATAATTTCCTTCCAGAATGAAGCATTCTGCCCGTCTCAGCCACCTTGCTTCAGAACGCATATGTTGGAGCTGAGGTCTGAGTCACAGTGAAGCCTGAATTGTTTGGAAGCCAGAGCTGGCCCAGAAAGCTCAGAAAGGGCGGGCTCTGCAGCACCCTCCTTTCTGCCCAAACCTAGATATTGCATCAGGGGGAGTGGCCTGGAAAAGTTCCACAGAAAAGGTAACTCTGGGGAGCTCAAGAATCTGCTTAGCCGAGATACCTGAATCACAGGCTCTCTCCTGCAGGGCCCCGGATGTCCCTAGAGGCCAGTGAGCAGGCAGGATTACCTCCCCCTACCTTATTGAATAGCTGTCTACTTCCAAGTCTCCTTCTGTGAATTCATTCAAGCCGGGTACTGATTAGCTCTTTTTGTTAACATATCCCCTCTCAAGAAAAAGTAGAGAAGTTAAAAAAATTTTCAATATCTTTCTAAAAGGAAGTGAAAAAGAATATTTATATTTATATCTGCATGCATTGGCAAAAAGAAAATCTGAAAGGAGATATAGGAAACAAGTTATCTTGGGGCAGAGGGAGTGAGAATTGGAAAGACGGAAGAAAAAAATAGGAATAAGACTTTTGACAACTTTTTTATACTGATTACTGAACCATGTGAATATGTTACTAAAATATTAAAACTAATTTTAAAAATTGGAAGGAAAATTTTATGATAGGGAGGTTCGGCCCCTTAAAATTCAGCTCTTTATGTACATATATATATAAAAGAAAAAAACATTCAGCTCTTTAAGGACTCTGAATCACCCTAATGTGATGCAAATACAGTAAGCGGAATGAACATGAGTTTATCCACTTTCAGAACTTATTTGTAACATAACCCTGGGAAAGTTAGTCATTTATTTATTCATTCAACCAGCATTCACTGAGGGGCCTACTATGTGCTAGATCCTGGGATTTCAACAGTCTATTCCCTCAACAAGAACTTCCCATCTATTGGGAAAGATGGACATGGGAATAATCATAAATCAATATTAAAAACAAAGTGACAGAAATATTCATAAGGGAATATAGGAGCATTAAGGAGTAACATGAAACATGTGAATATATATCCCAGCCTGTAGGATCACAGAAGGCTTCCTGGAGGAGGTGACTCTGGGGCTGAGTATTAAACTCTGAAAAAAATCAGCCAGGCATGGTGTGTTTTAGAAACCATAAGAAGTTTGGTGTAACAGGAGAGCAGTGTTGAAGAGGCAAGAAATGGGGCTCAATAGCAGACAGAAAAAGACTTCAGGGAGCTTTGAATGCCTTGTTGAGGCGCTTGGAATTTATCCTGAGAGCAATGAAGGTCAAAGTAAGGGTAGAAAGCTCAAATCTGATCATGTCATTCCCTGCATTTGTGCTTTGAACTTTTTTTTAAAAAAGTTTTTGACTAGGGTGGACAAAGCAGTGCAGGGCACTAGAATGGAGGTAGAAGGGCCAGGAGGGAGCTGTGGCAGTCATCCGGGGGAGAGATGTTGTCCTCCACTGGATTTCTCATGTCTGTATGAAGAAATGACCAATCAAAAGATAAAGGAGGTAGAACTGACAGCTCCTGGATATTGAGTGGATTAAGAGGGTACGGGAAGAGGAGCCAAACACGACTTTCAGGTTCTGGGTTTGGGTAATTGATTGGGTGGATGGCAGCACCTCAACTGAAATAATAGAGGGTGGGGTGGGGTCAGGACTGGGGGTGGTGCAGAAAAGGTTGCATGTGATCAGCTTGATACGTTTGCATTTGAGATGCTTATATGGGCAGGAGGAGTCTCCAGTATGTAAATAATCTTTGTCTGAAGGTGATGGGTGTCAAGGGTATGGTACCCTCTCCCCTTCCTCCAGCATTTCAGTGGTAGCTGAGACCACTGGGTGAGACTATCCAAGAAGCGTACGTAGGTTCAGGAGGGCTGTGGATGTGCCCCTGAAGAAGACCCACATTTACAGAGCAGGACAAGAAAAAAGAAATAGGGAGATACAGGGTAAAAAAGAAATAGGTCAGAGAAGTGGTCCTGGAAACAATGAAGCATAAATTGATTATCAAGGGGGAGTGCAGAAGAGAGGTCCGGTAAGTTAATCATTGAAAAATGTCCTCTGGATTTCACAACTGGAAGGTTATTTGTAAACTCAGCAAGAGGAGTTTCAGTGGAAGGCTTGGAGCAGAAGCTAGATAGCTGCAGGTTGAGTAGTAGATGGAAAAAGTAGTGCTCTTCTGATGCAAAGGTGAAGAAAATAACTCCATAAGCCTTATTTTTTTCATTTATGACATAGGTACAACAATGCCTTGCATGATAGTTGTGGGAATTAAAGAAGACTGTACACAGAGCACATTAGCACAGTACAGGAATCCAGTAGGGATTCACAAATGGTTTATCAACCATTTGTTACATTAATAATATTAACAATAAATAAATTCAGGACTTATTTGCTCTGACTGGCTGGCCCTTTGCTGGCTGCACATCTTTCAGTTCAGCCCCTGGACCAACAAAGAAAGGCTTTTAGTTGAAGGGATCTACTAGAAAGTAGTAGTTTAAAAGCATGGGCTCTGGAGCCAGATTGCTTAGGTTGGCATTCAGGCTCTGCCACTTACTGTGTTTCTTTAGACAAGTCATTTAAACTACCTGCCTTAGTGTTCTTATCTGTAAATTGGAAGCAATTATAGTAATACCTAACTCAAGGCTATTGTGAGGACTAAATGAGATGGTACACTTAGAACAAGCTCTGGTACAAAGTAAGCGTACAGTAAACATGGGCTGTGTACCTTTTTACTATACCATAGTCATGAACACTTGGTACATATTCTCCTTGATCTCAGCCCAGTGGCTAAATCTGTGCCTTGACCTCTGGTCACTAGCTGCTTGTACACAGTATCTCACTGCTCCCCTAGTGTCTGATCCTGTCTTGCCTTGCCTTTACGTCTGGGGACCTGATTTGGAGTGCTTCATACATGGCCTCAACATCTGTCCCCAGTCCTACCTTTGTTCTCCCAGTATTGGCTTCCTGATTCCTCTCTCCTAAATCCATTTCTGTTCACAGTTCCAGCACGTCAAAAGTCAACAATATAAGCCAATGTGTATTGGGTATCTACTATCTGCCAGGAATTGTCCTAAAGGCTTTCCACACACTATATACATTTTCATATATTGTACAACAGACTTGCAAGGTAAGATTTGATTCTTCACTTTGCAGATGAAGACACAGAACTCAGGGAAATTAACTTACTGTAAATCACAGAACTAGTCAGGAATGGAAACAGGAATTCTAACTGAGGTCTGCCTAAGTCCAAGTTCTTTTCACTCACCTTAACTGCCTCCCAGTTAGAGCCAAAGGAATGCTCAATGTGTCAGAAGGGCACAGATGAGTGATCCAAGGGATTAGCCAACAGACCCTAAAGTTCTCAGTAATGTAAAAACAAAATTAAATAAAATAAAGAGATTAGCAAAGATGTTAGAGAATAGGCAGCCCTCAGTATGGGCTTCCAAGGATGTACCTGTCTAGATTTGGGTAGGAGAGGGAGAGATGTATTCACGGCCCAGCATTCCAACTGGGAGAACGACACAAGCAAGGCCAAGGATGGAAAGGTTGAGGGGAATACAGACTGAATTAGAGGATGAAAAAGAAAGGGTAAGTAAACAGAGAAAATGGAAAAAAGAATAAGATTCCTTTAGCTATGCTGTGGATGAGGAAGGAGAGTTGTTCACCAAGCCTTGAGATCTTAAGATGGATAGTTAGTTCTACCTGGGCATGAGTCCCTGTCAAGACAACCCTGCCCAGCACTGCCATGCTCTGACAAGGCAGAAGGGCCTTGTCAATCCTTCACAAGCCAGTGCAAGTATGTCCTGGCTCAGAACACCTCAAGGGGCACTGAGAGGAATGTCATCTACCAGAGCTTTCCAATGACAGTTCTTCTCAACCCTGGGTCATGATCCAACAAGAAACTCAGACCATCCGCCTCTGTCTGGGTCATATATCCTTGCGTGAGGACTTCTGGAGGGCTGTGCTTCTCCTGCTAGCCCCTATCCTTGCCTGAACATCTCCAACTCTGATTTTGCCTTTCTCCACTAACTCTGAGGTACTTTTTCTATACCATCTCATCAACTGGTTGTGATCGCTTATCTATGCAACATGCCTAAACCAAACTATCCTCTCTCCTGTTGCCTGCACTTCTCAGGTTAATTTCCAGTGCCTTCCACAGAGTTGGAGGATCATCTATATCTGAAGATGAATTGCTTGAAGAATGGAGCTATTAATATTCCTTATCATAAGCAGGTGGGGTTCAGAAATAAGACGTTTTGGCTATTACACTGCCTGCCACTTAAATCTCTGATATTTAAGTATAGAAGGAAAAGCAAGCAGATAAAGGGCTTTATGGAGAGATAAAGAGAGGTAGTGGGGAGGAATGGGAAGTTTGATGGCCACGGAGGAGATTCCTAAGCTCTATGTGTCCTGTAGGGCCAAGACTAGGATGAAGCAAGAGAAGCAGCTAGGGTGCAAAATTTGAGGCTCTCACTCTTAGGGTTGTGCAAGTCCAGAATAGGCCCTGGTGTCCTGGCATGGACCACATGTTCAATTTCTCCATTCCAGTAACCTCCCTTGTCCTACTTAACACAGAATACCAAGATTCTTAAATATCTATGTCCTGTGTTTTTAGCACATCTGACATTTAGTTGTAACTATCTCAATTTTTTTTTTCTTTCTAGAAGTAACAGGGAATCAAAACAGTGTAATTCCTCTTGTCTTAGACTGTTCTAACTCCTGCTTCCACCAAGTTTGCTCCAGGTGCAATTTCTACACAATTTCAAGCTCCAATTCTCAGGGCTCCTGCAACCCTTTTTCATCTCCTCTAGACATTCTTCAGTTTTTCAACTTCCTCTCTAATGTTTATTGTCTGGTCATCAGAAATCTAACCTCCCTTGACCTCAGTTGTTTTCTTAGACAAAAAATTCCTCAATAAAACACTTAAGTCTGCCAAACTGTCCTCCTTCTATAGTTGTAACTGATTTTTTTCTATGTGACATCCCCCAGACAACTCCTCTTAAGATGGAGAATCAGGGTTTATTCAGAATAGCCCTTTGTAGTTAAGTGTTCAACATTTAAATAAAACAACAAATACCATTTTAGTCAATTTTAAAATTTGAAAACCAGAAGCAATGCTCTATAATTGAAGATGTACATAATTTTCAAACGATTTTGGTTGTTGTATTTCATTCAATCTCTAGTTAATCCTAGTCATCTGTGATTGTATTAAATGGAGCACACAGTACTGCTCAAAGGTCAATTTTATCAAAGGCCTCTTTTGATCATCCTACATAAATTAACACCCTCACCCTCACTCTCCAACTGCCTCAACTGCTCTATTTTTAATTCATAACTCTTCTCCATTAGGCATTACATTGCTAAAATATAAGTTTATGAAAACCTTGTCCATTTTCTTCACTATTATATCACTAAAACAGCCTAAGCAATCAAACATGTGAAGTGGTTTGGCTGGATGGACGGATAGATGAATAATTCTCTCCAAAAGCTAAACACACAGACACACAATCATATATACATTAATAGATGTAACAGTTCATATATCATTTTTCCTCTTGACACCAGATTATCATATACTCTGATGAAATCAGTATTAGTTCTCTACAACATCCCCCTTGTCTACAGTCTAGAAAACATATCAAAACAAGTTTGTTTGAAACATATGAAAAAATGCTCAACATCTCTAATCATCAGGGAAATGCAAATCAAAACCACAATGAGATATCACTTATCCCCAATGAGAATGGCCTTTATCAAAAAGTCCCAAAACAATAAACGTTGGTGTGGACGCAGAGAGATAGGAACACTCATACACTGCTGGTGGGACTGCAAACTAGTATAACCCCTGTGGAAAGCAATGTGGAGATACCTCAATGAGACACAAGTAGAACTACCATTTGATCCAGCAATCCCATTACTGGGCATTTACCCAAAAGAACAAAAGACATTCTATAAAAAAGACATCTGTATTCAAATGTTTATAGCAGCACAATTCACAATTGCAAAGTTGTGGAAACAACCCAAGTGCCCATCAATACATGAGTGGATTAATAAAATGTGATATATGTATGCCATGAAGTTCTACTCCGTCACAAAAAACAATAGTGATATAGCACCTCTTGTATTATCCTGAATAGAGCTGGAACCCATTCTATGAAGTGAAGTATCCCAAGAACGGAAAAATAAGCACCACATGTACTCACCATCAAACTGGTATTAACTGATCAACACTTAAGTGCAAATATAGTAATAATATTCATCGGGTGTCGGGGAGATGGGAGGGGGGAGGAAGGGACGGGTATATGCACAGGTAATGGGTGTGGTGCGCACCGTCTGGGGGATGGACACGCTTGAAGCTCTGACTTGGGTGGGGCAAGAGCAATATATGTAACCTAAACATTTGTACCCCTGTAATATGCTGAAATAAAAAAAATTAAAAAAAAACAAAAAAACAAGTTTGTTTGGCATAACTTGCCCTATAGAAGCCATGTGTATTCAGGGATTACTAATTTCTTTCATAAGTGCTCAAAAAACATCAATAATCATTCCTGTGCTTAGCCTAAAATAGACAACATTAAGAGTTTCATTCTGGAATCCACCTTTTTGTCTCCATAATCTCCCAAAGGCTATCTGCAAAGTTTCTCCACAGTCTAAGATATAAATTATCTGTGTCCAGAAATGTATTTAAAGCAATTAAATTTCTTAACTACCTTAGATGTCTACTTTAAACTACTGGGAAACATTCTCAAAGACACTTTGGTTTGAAACATTTACCTTGTGAACACAGCTAATGATAACTAAAACTCCTCCTTCTGTTCTTCAAAACACCAGCAAGCCCAATTTAGGTTCTATTCATTAAACAAGTCTCAGCAAACTGTATTCTTTCAGATCAAAAGAGCACTTCATTAGTATACTAGAAATAAACATTTCAGTTCCTTAGTCACTTGGTTTAGGTCATGTGACAGCAAGAAATTGGGGTGTGGGGCATGCATATTATGCTGGTCTGTCAAGTGTTTAAAAGACAGCAGAGTTGAGTCACATAAACTTGCCAAACACCAACAGAACCAGCTTATCAGAAGAAAGTAGCAAGCCAATGCTTCTAATGATGGCTTTCCCCAGAAACGGTAATTTAGCATTTTTTAAAAGTTCACTGGATGCTGTGCAGAACATAAAATGAGGATATCATCTGCCCTTTAAGAAAAAAGTGACAACAGTTGGTGAAGCCATTTGGAAAGAGATCTATATAAATGCAAGATTATAAAAGACCCTCTTCTAGCAAAGTATTTAAATGGAAAAGTTAAACTACGCTGTAATGCTATACTCCTAATTTATTGATTTGGACAACATATCTGAACTGTTTCTGAAAAATAAGAATTTCCAGATTCCAAGCCAAAAACTCTCCATGTTACAAGAAAAACAGGGATCAGCAGTAAACTAGAGGGATGAGGGTTGGGAGTGTGACAGTCAACTATACAAATTAAGTCATTTTTTTTTTAACATGGAAAAGTAAAAAAGTTTATTTTATCCTTATTGGGGTGGGGGGCAGAGAGAGAGAGAGAGGAAAGGGGCAGGGGGAAGAGAGCAGGGAGATGGCATGGCATCCCAAAGAAAGAGAAGGGAGATGCCAGCCACAAATCAGGTCCTTCTTGTCATACCCAACTAAATCAGATTCAAGGGGCTAGGAGGAAAAACACTTGAGGAACGCAGTACCCACTCCAAGAATAAAATTTTCCACAAGCCCTGCCTGTTTTTCTTTTAGTAAAAACAGTCTGCCGTAACCCTAAAATCAGTTTTATCTAGCAGTTGTTAAAATCACCTACCATGTCACACACCCATCAGAGCTTGCCAGCTCTCAGAAGCTTCTCTAGTGCCAATAAGCTTTCTTTCAAAACGTAATTTGGGGGCATGGGTTGGGGGGAAACAGGGCATTGCTGTTGTCTAGGCTAGAGTGCAGTGGCATCTTCATAGCTCACTGCAACCTCAAACTTTGGGGCTCAAATGATCCTCCTGCCTCGGCCTCCTGAGTATCTGGGACTACAGGTGCTCACCACCATGCCTGACTGATTTTTCTATTTTTTGTAGAGATGGGAGTCTTACTATTTTGCCCAGGCTGGTCTCTTTCTAATAAAACTCCCAATCTTCTCTTTGTTCTTCAGACATACCAAAGACCACCCAGTCCATGTGGATGTCCCAAATTGCAATTCTTCCTTCCCAGATAAAATGTTTTCAATCCAGAGATTCGTCTATTTTCACTTTGACAGGAGACTTTATTACACTGAGTTTGTTCACCATGTGTGTTGGTGAAAATAAGGGGACCATCACACTAGATCCCAGCTGACTGCTGACTCGTAGGAATTCAATTCATGTTGTTAGCTTCTCATTTTTAAAGAGAAACTAGAAATCCGAATTTTATGTAAAATCCCAATTTTTAAAAGTTGGCAATTAATTTTTTAAAGCACTGTGTGGATTGAACAGTATTCCTGTATAAGGCCACTGTGTTTGGATGTTCCCTGAACAAGGCACCCAGCCAAGAAGTGGGAGTGAAATTCAGACTTCTAGACAAGAAGGGGCTGGGCCTGTCTGCGGAAAGAGGTGCCTTTTCCTAATTCTCACAAAGGTACTCATAGATGGTGGCAATCCAGCTTCTTTGCAACCTCCGGATTAGATGATAAAGCATCACCAGCATACAGCTGGTAATAATTTACATGCCATGTATTTACAAGGATGACCTTATTCTAACAATCCAAGTTGCTCATCTGCTAGGCCATTTTATTTTTCTAGTAATGACAATAGACTCCACTTAGCCTTCCCATTTTGTTTAGTGATGTATCTGTGAAACGGTCTTTAATAGTGGAAGGTGCATGTGTTAACTGTATGTAGTAACATATGAGTAACAGACGTGTGAATATGCATTCAGCTGAATCCTAAGAATTTATGACCAAATAAGGGATACAGCAGCAACAGCTTTCTTTTTGTTACTGAGCTTACATAATGTTCTAAAAAACCTTCTTCCAAGACTTTGGAGAAGTTATTCGTAGAAGTGGGTTAGGCAGGGTTATCTGTGTTATATGCATTTAAGTTTGATAGCTAAGCATCTCCTCACACGTGGAAGAAAACTTCTGTAATACTGCTCTTCCCAGGATCCTCCTAGTTTAAAAATAAACCTACAGATAGCAATGTGTCAAGACACAGAACCCAGGCTGGGATTAAGGAGACCTGATTTCTAATATTACTACAAGTACTACTACTACCTAGCTATATATATATGTTTTCTAGGGTTGTTTCCATTATTAAGAAAATTGTTTCAAGTCAAATTCATGCTTATAAAAACAGTCATTGGTGTAAGGATGGGATTAAGACTTTTTAAGAATTGATAAAATGCTGAAGTACAGAATAGCTTCCGGTAAGGTTTTCATCCTGTAACAGCACACAATAGGTATTATTGGCACATATTAAAGTATTGGCACACATAATATTGTAACTATTGGAACTCTGTAATTACAATAAACCTAATTATGGCACAGAAATATGCATTCTGCTTCCAGTTCTAGTCCATTCCTACTTTCTCAAAGTTCCTCTATATATTGGCTCAGTGGGGTTTGCTATAAATAGTTCATGTCTGTGACACAAAATATCAATTGCTCTTTTTTTTACAAACATCCATTTTTTTCATAAGACTGGAGGAAAAAGCCACAGAGAGAACAAAAAGAAGACATTATCAAATGTATGTTAAAAATTAAGGAAAGATGTTCACTACCTAGTCATTCTACAACCACTTTAAAACTATTTTTCTCAATTTATATTTATGTGATTTCACAGCAAAAAGCATGACTTTTATTTCCATTAAACTTATCCACTTATAATTACTTTAATAAACAAAGGAGCATTGAGTTAGAAAGATAACGGAATATGAACTAAAAAGGCTTTAAAAGTAGGAGCAATAAAGATGAAAATGTGTATGATGCATTAATTTTATTTGCTGACTTCTGCTGCTTACTGGGAGAAGCCAGAGCTGCCACCAAGAGGCAACATAAGTCTTTAAATGATTTTAAGATTTAAATAAATTAAAATGAAGTAAAAAAATTTCATAAATTATACAATTTCAATTTTACCATCCATAATTCTGTTGTATGATAGAACAGATTTTTTAACTGAAAAACAATAACAGGATCCGCACTTTTCAGCATCATCTTCAGATTCATCATCGGATTCCTCAGAGTGGAATCCAAAATGGTTTTGGCGGACAGATCTATGTTTAGGCCCAGGTAACTGGATATTTCCAGTTTATATGTTAATGTTTATAACACTGTAAAGAATGAAAAGATTCATATAGGGAGCATTATGGAAATTTTTAAAGTATCATATGACTTCCTACTGTTTACTAAGTTATGTGATTTTAATAAGTATTTTCAATTAAAGTGTTAATGGTTACTTTGCTTAAATTTCCAGAATTAACAGGGTGAAAAATACAACTGGTATTCTTCTGTGGCCTACAGAAGTAGATTCAACACTTCACAGTAGCCTCTCATCCATATGCCCAAATTCCTACTTGGTAAACAAAATAATATGATTTAAAAATAATATAATTTTCTCTAACCATATCCCCTCATACTCCTTAAGTACACATCAATTTTAGTGTCCCAGTCAACAAAACTCAAAAGTTGAAATGAGGAAATGAAAATAGGAAATATTATTCCTCACAATTTCTGATGTTCAGGGAGGAAAAAACCCAAATATCTCAGTGCCTCAAATTTCCCCTAAGCTTGGCCATAACTTATTTCACACAGGCACAAAATAAATGTAACAAACCCTAACACAAGATGCTTTGGTAAACTAATACTAGGGGATAAAAAGTAACATTCGAGTATCCATTGACAGTTTAAAAAGCTAAATATCTCCGACACTGCTTTGGTCTCTTTAGTAACCAAATGAGAAGCATCAAAAAGAAATTCTTAAGAATTTAGTGATTTTGTTTCCAACAGTTGTAAATTAAAATTGTACATGATAAAAAAAATTGTACAAGATGTTTTCTAACTTATGTCCCATCTGTTCTGCTATACATTGAAGACAATGAATGAATTTTAAAAAACAGTGGCAGATACAACATACTCGGTGTTTACAATGGCTTGTGATAAATACAATACCTGAAAATAATTTCTAATTTTCCATTTATTATTGCTATTTAGTCACAGAAAAAATTAACACTCTCCAAGAAATTTATTTTAGCATATGTCATATATAGATATAATTTTATATGAAGAGAGAGAAATCATGATAGAAGCAATAGGGTGCCTTTACAAGGAAATAAAGGAAAGGCAATAAAGGAATTTTTCCATATAAAGACTTCATTATTTGATTCTTTTTTCAAAATACAAAACCTTAACATTAGAAGCAAAGAGAAAAAATGGCATAGAAGAAAACAATAAAACAGAAGATCATGGATAAGGAATTGTTCTGTGTAGATGCATTGCATACATAGTATTTATATATATATATGGGTTGAGTTATAATAAAAATACTTATGTATTATAGTCAATTCTCATATAGAGTTAGAAATAGCAATTTCCAATCATGCACGATTGGACCACCATTTTCTCAGTCTTCAATTATGTGACAAATTAAAGCTACGTAGCAGTCATTTCTGGTCATCAGTATCATGACAAATGCTTGACAAGATATAGTTTTTCTCCTTGTTCACTTGTAAAAATTGGTGCCTTTTTGTAATGTTCTACAAGTTCTTCCATGGTGCTGAATTTACGCTGCCCAATGCAGTAGACAGTCTCTTTTAGCTGGACTTTAAAATGCTTGTTTTTCCCTTGTGCTTTTAGTGATACTGAGAAATCGTTTGGCTAAAAGAGAAAAAAATACATACAGTAAACATATAGAAAGCCATCTATGAGCATTTTTATATTAAAATAATAATAGCTAAAACTTGAGCACTTACTAAATACCCAGCACCATGCTAAATTATTTACATAGATTATCTCCTTTACTCTTCAAAACAATTCTTTTCTTCAGATGAGAAAACTGAGGCTTAGAGAAGCTAACTTGCCCAATATCAACTATCTAATTAACAACAGAGCCAGGATTCAAACCTGTGTAGTCAAAAATCTCTTAACATCCAGGGCTCCCACAACAAATCCTTTAGTTTAATATTTAAAGCACAAGATCTATCTTCTGTCTAGTCAAGCTACTGGAGAAACACATAAGAAAATCTAAGACATTCACTGCTTTTCAATTTGTAGCTAACAATAGCTGTCTTAGGGTTAATAACTCTGAATTCCCAAAAATGAAAGACACATAAATGAGAAGTAATCTAACTCTACTGAGAGACCACAAACTCAAATGCCTACAAGGGACCAAAGAGTAATGTAACCAAGTGTCAGGGTGGAAAGGTAGATGGGCAGAGGGAATGACAGTGTATGGCCAATCTAAAGGAAGCAGCCACTTCTCAGCTGTGATTGTTGCCTTGCAGGAACAGGGGCTCAACGTTGGCAGGTCTTCCAACTTTAAATGGGAAGTCTAAAGTCTGAATTTTTATAATAAATCTACCAATATTTAAATATTGGCAATGAATTTGAATATTTAAAAAACCACTGCGAAGGCCAAACAAAATATGCCTATTTGAGACCACTACCTTAAAAATTATATTGCTAAAAATAATAGTACACTGTATTTTTTTGGTTTTTTTTTTTATAGGATCTTGCTCTGTTGCCCAGGATGGAGTACAGTGGCATGATCATAGCTCATTGTAACCCTGATCTCCTGGGCTCGAGCAATCCTTCTGCCTCAGCCTCCAGAATAGCTGGGACTACAGGCACCCACAACCACAACCGGCTAATTTTTTATAGTTATTTTTTTGTAGAGACAGGGTCTTGCTATATTACCCAGGCTGGTCTTGAATTCCTGGCCTCAACTGATCCTCCCACCTTGGACTCCCAAAGAGCTGGCATTACAGGTGTGACCTACCACACCTGGACTTGTATTCTGGCTAATATCTATGCTTGATTACCCACAAGAAAATACATATTATTCTGCACTTAAGCTACTCTTTTTAATTGGGTGGGTTTTTTGCCTCTAAGGCGATGAATGGGAGTGCTTGCTTTTTCAATTTAACACTCTTTAAACAGCCTATATCAACCCCCAAATCCTCTTTTTATACAATTACTCCCAACATTTCAAACAGTGGGCCAGATTAGGCATCTAACAGAAGATGGATTCCACCACTCTTCTCTACTATCAACCACCTGCTCTTCTGAGGAGTTAGGTATAGGCCCCATTTTCCTGAACTTCACATCAGGAAGTTCAATTAATCTTCCTCTGTCTCTGTCTCTCTCCCTCTTGCTCTCACACATTTTCTTCTTTCTTTCAATCTTTTGCATAATTACACATTCACTTTTATACAACTACATTCACACAAAGTCAACATTAATCATGATTTGACAAGTGGAAAAGTAGCAATATCCTTGATCAAAGATAAAGAAAGGCCACCTTTAAGAGAGTGTGACCAAATTCTAATATCCTAAACAGTACCCTAAATCACATAACTATATTTATATTTTAATTTGTAGGGCTTTATCATTTTATTCTTTACTAGTATTACAATTTACCTTTTATTGCAAATGCATTTCAAACATAGAAAATGTTAAAAATAGGTTTTTTATCACAAGAATGGAAAAACGAAAAAAGAAAAAAAAATAGGTTTTTGAGGTACATAATAAAAGTGTATACTAACTTCCAAACAACCAATTTATGAAGGAACTTAATATTAATTAATTCAGGGATTTACTATGTGATAAGGACTACAGTGATTATCTTCTTATACACTACATCCAACAGGAATTTAAGAAATGTTTCCCAGTTTAATCTACTGTATTATTCTCTACTTTCACTGAAGAAGCCAATGTTTAATTTTCTCCATTTTTCAGTTTTATGCAACACAAAATATTTCAAGAATGCAAAAACAACAGAACTAGACAGGACTAAATAATCTAGCGTAGTATTACTGGTACAGCTTTTAGTCAAAATAGATACAATCAGAAAGAACAGTGATTTTAGCTTCTGAACATTTATGCTCATGTCCCAGCTTATTAGCCGGTTAAACTTTAAGGAAGGCACTTAACCTCTCCAATCCTGTTTTTCTTTTTAATACCCAGAACTATTTGCATTTACCCCTGAAAATCAACTTACCGAAGATTCACTATCACGAATGAGGAAATCCCCCTCATGCCCTCTTTCATTTAATGCCATTTCTGCTTGATGCCTGGTGACTTTGCCATAATACCAAGGATTGCCAGCAAACTTCCCAGTGAGTGATGGCCTAATGTAATCACACTGTGGAGGTGATGGTTCCAAACTTGAGGTTAATGGATTATTCTGCATAATGGTAACATAGTTTTTTGGCACCAGACCAACCATTCCATTGATCTTCCTGCATTTCCACCACTCTGGGTCATTTTCAGGTTTTTCAATAACATCCATTACGTCTCCTTTCTCAAAATTAAGTTCTTCATCATTGGATGAGCTGAATGGGTAAAGAGCCTGTACCACATGCAACACTTGCCCAGTATTTAGGTTATTGACGACTGCTGCTAATTTCTCTGACAGGGAACCCACATGGTCACCCAAAGGACTGTCACCTTCTTCAGTTACATAGTTTGAAGGGAACCACCCAACTTGTCCATTGTAGCTTCCCCGCCACCACCCATCACTGCATTTCTCCATGACGATCACCTTTGTCCCTTTTATCAATGATAATTCATCCTCCCTTTCAGCCATGTAGTTAAATTTCACATAAGCAGGCATGTTGAGGTCATAGAGACGTTCCCCTGGGTCAACAAAACTATCATCAGCTGGAGATGCAGAATCTGGTACACTAGGTTTTCTCTTCACCTTTCCAATACCTGTTTAAATAAAAAGGGGTAACAAGAAGAGAATATAAAATCATTATCAAAAATCCCAATTTATTCAGTAATTAACAAAGCATCTTCAACTCTGTATAGTTTTTGTTAGGCCTTTAAACTTAGACAACAAATTCCTTTGGGGTACAATCATGTTTTTGGAAATGAGATACAAATTCTTTTTATACCAAATGAAGATTTAATTTCAGTTATTATATGACAGTTCATCTTCTTTTCTCTTGTCAAAGGCACTGAAATAACTACATAAAGTTGTTCTAAATCAATGTATTTTCTCTTAACGTAAATATAGATTATTTCTTATAGCTACAACCAAAATATGCAAAGGCCATATACCAAATCCATACTCTTCTTATTTTTATTAACTTAGACTCTATAATTAGCTGTACAGAAATAAGACAATAAGACAATAACTTAAACTAAAACTTGATATGCAATATAAAATTGTAGTTACATCTGGGTAATCTTCCCATTTGCTTTCTTAGTTCCTAGGCCTATTTACCTCATGTTTATTTTAAAACAATATGTTAAATATATATAATTTACTTATTTGTCTCCCCACCCCCTAGACTCCCCATTCACATGTAACCTCTACAAGGACTGGAATTTCTGTTTACTTTGTTCACTTGTACAGTGCTTAGTACACAACAAATGCTCAATATATATTTGTTGAAAGAAATGAGAGAAATCACCAAATGGCACTATCAGCACAAATGCATGCTACATCAACTTCAGTCAGGCATTGTCACTGCTACTCATTTCTTTGCACGAGATTTTGTCCTCTGCTTTATCTAGAACCTTTACCTGCTGAGGTTTTCCTAGGTAGAACTTCTCAAATTCCTTCTCAGTCTCAAAACTCTTTCTCACTGCCTTCAACTCTTTCTTCACCCAAGTTTCCAAATCCTGATCTTTCTGCATTCTTAGTGTCATCTTTCCTGATCTTTTGGGACTCTTTGCCATCCTTGTTTCCCTCCTACCCAGGTCCCTTTAATTGTCTGAATCTCTTCTCCCAAATAAAGTTAGTTTAACTCTACTCCTTTTAATACATTAACTGCCATAAGAGTTGTATTTAACTCAGGTTAGTTTTGAGCCCAGGACCTTGTGAAGCATGTGTAACTCACACATCTCTTCAACTTGGGAGCCATGACGACTATTTTTCAAGTTGCATATAATTCATGTACAGAAAACAATAAAAACGTACAAATTTTTTATTAAATTAGAAAGTATCATTTTGCTTTTGAAGTTTTTATTCTATTTTCATAATAAAACATCATGGCCCCCCCCAAATATTTTTTTTAGTGTAGCAGTCAATGTGTTAAACTGTACCATTCTTTATAAAGTTGTCTTCCCCTTTTCCCTCAACTTTTTCACCACTTATTCACAATCCTAACTTTATAATCTGATTCTCTATCTCTACCATTCTACTAAAACTACTCAATTAAAACCATTCTGATAAAAACTGTGTCATCTCCTTACTGCCAAATCAGTCCCATTCAGTTCTCAGCCTTCTCAAATTCTCTATGCAGCAAACAAGATCACACATCACTCTCTCCATTATGTTTTTTCCTTCTTTGAGTTCCCTGAGTCTCCTATTTTCCCTCCTGACTTGTTTATATATTCTTGTGTGCCTCTCTTAGGCCTCCTCTAAACCTTGTTGTTATAAATTGCATTGTACTTGCTTATTTGCCTGTCTTTCTTAATATGAGAATGAACTTCCTCAGGGAAGAAAACTAGATCTTATTCCCTCATATCTCTAATGCTCAGCAGTAGCCATGCTGGTAATATGAACAAAGTGAATGGCTGCTGAATGGGTAAGTGAATGATTTCTTAGTTGAAAGTATTTTCCAAGATGCCATACTTGTCCTTCCCTTCTAGTGTAAGAAAATTATATACTTTCATTTTCTGTAACTTCTGCTTCGATGGTTCCCAGATCTCTTTGCATCTCTAAGATCTTCCTGGAATCAAGCACTACAATTCTAATTGTCACTAGACATCCAAAGATTGTGCCATCAGCACCTCAAACCCAACACCCATGTCCAAATAAAAATAATCCCTCCTATATGCATAAATTAACTTCTTCTCTCCCAATTTTCTTACTTCTGGTTAATGATATCTACATTCTGAGAAATCTCTACAGCAGGGGTAACATCACCAAAAATGGCGGAGTAGGGAACTCTAGGGCTTCATTCCGCCAAAAGGCAATTAACAAGATCACAAATACTGTCAATTTTTGCAGAACTCTGAAATCTAGTAAAAAATGTACAAAATCTAGGGCAAGGCTTGGTGAAGAAAGAAGCTGCTGCTTTGTAGTAAAGAGAATGCTGTGGCATCTTAAGTTGCCTGTCTACAGTCCCCTACACTCCAAGTCAGTGGTGGCTGTGAGGACAGCAACCTGTATTGCCAGAGGGAGCAATACAGACCTTATTCTTAAGGAATCGTGATTGCAGGTTTGAAGTTGGCTGCAAAGGCTTAGCTTCACTGGACTCGGAGCATGCCCAGGCCTAGGGAGTATTCCTGGGTGGCTTTTGCCAAAATCATTTAATTGATGCAGCAACCTGGGGCAAGGGACAATCATTGGGACAAGGAATAGATAGGTGGAAAACACTGGGCAGAAAAGGGATGAGAAAGGATGTATGTGGGGTAATAAGGGCTTTTAAAAGCCCCTTTGTGTACCAGAGAATCAAGAAGGCCAGGGCTGAACCAATACTCAGGAAAGGCCCAGCAAAGTCCTGAGAAGACCCTAAGCTTTCACCTCTGGCTGACCTTCAGCCTCTGAGCAAACAAAACATGAAGGCTAAGGCAGAATTGTAAATGGCTTGGCTATGCAATAAAAGAGTATGCCAACACAGAGCCAATCTATAAAGATGTGGAGAGTATTTTTTTTCTTTTGACTCCAGGTGTTTAAAAAAACTGTCAAAGCACTAGCTAACTACTAAGCAAATGGAACAAAGACTTCAGTGGTCACACATGACTAAGAAAACAGACCTTACAAAAATAGTTCAGAAAAATCACAGAACAAGCAAACAATAACCACCCTGATATAGTCTGGATATTTGTCCCCCGCCAATCTCACACTGAAATTTGATCCCCAATGTTGGAAATGGGTCCTAAAGAAAGGTATTTGGGTCATGGGGGCAGATCCCTCATAAATGGCTCAGTGCCATCCTCGCAGTAATGACTGAGTTGTCAAGTTCTTGCTCTATTAGTTCCCATAAGAACTAATTGTTAAAGAAAACCTGGACAAGAGACAGAAATAAAGGTATCCAAATCGGGAAAGAGGAGGTCAAACTATCGCTTTTTGCTGACAATATGATCTTATATCTAGAAAACCCCAAAGACTCCACCAAGAGACTCCTGGAATTGACAAATTCAGCAAAGTCAAAGGTTACAAAATCAATGTACACAAATCAGTAGCATTCCTATACACCAGTAACAGTCAAGCTGAGAGTCAAATCAAAGCCTCGATTTGACTCATTCAGCTACAAAGAAAATACCTACGAATATACTTAACCAAGGAGGTAAAAGAACTTTACAAAGAGAACTACAAATCACTGAGGAAAGAAATTGCAGACAATTTTGTTAAGTCTTAGGTCTAAGTCTTTCCCCCAAAAATGGAAAAATATATCATGCTCACGGATTGGTAGAACTGACTTCATTAAAATGGCCATACCAGCCAAAGTGATTTACAGATTCAATGCAATCCCCATCAAAATATCAATGTCATCTTTCACAGATCTAGAAAAAATAGTTCTATGCTTCATTTGGAACCAGAAAAGAGCCAGAATAGCCAACACAATGTTAAGCAAAAAGAAGAAATCTGGAGGCATCACATTACCAGACTTCAAACTATACTACAAGGGTGCAATAACCAAAACAGAATAGTATTGGCACAAAAATAGATACACAGACCAACAGAACAGACAACCCAGATATAAAACCATCCATGTATAGCCAACCGGTCTTTGACAAAACAGACAACAATGCACACTAGGGAAAAGAAGTCTTATTCGATAAATGGTGCTGAGAAAATTGAATAGCCCCATGCAAAAGAATGAAACAGGACGCCTACCCTCTCACCACTCATAAAATTTAATTTAAGATGGATAAAAGACTTAGACCTAAGGCATGAAACGTTAAGAATTCTAAAAGAAAATGTTGGAAAAACTCTCCTAGATATCAGTCTAGGCAAAGAATTTATGAAAAAGACTCCAATGGCAATCAAAGAACAAAAATAAATAAATGAGACCTGATTGAATCAAAAAGCTTCTGCACAGCTAAGGAAATAATCAATAGAGCAAACAGACAACCTATAGAATGGGAGAAAATATCCACAAACTGTATGTCCAATAGAGGGCTAATAACCATAATCTACAAAAAACTCAAGCAAATCAGCAAGGAAATAAACAACCACATTAAACAGTGGGCAAAAGCCATGAACAGAAGCTTTTCAAAAGAAGATAGACAAACGGCCAATAAACATATTAAAAAATGTTCAACATCATTAATTACCAGGGAAATGCAAATTAAAACCATAATGAAATATCACCTTACCCAAGTTAGTATGGCTTTTGTTAAAAAGTTCAAAAACAATAGACGCTAGCATGAATGCAGAGAGAAAGGAACACTTATACATTGTTGGTGGGACTGCAAATTAGTACAATCTCTATGGAAAACAGTTTTGAGATTCCTCAAAGAACTAAAAGTAGACCTACCATTTGATCCAGCAATGCTACTACTGGGTCTCTACCCAAAGGAAAAGAAGTCATTCTATCAAAAAGACACCTGCACTTGAATGTTCATTGCAGCACAACTCACAATTGCAAAGATGTGGAATCAATCCAAGTGCCCATCAATTCATGAGTGGTTTAACAAAATGTGGCATATGTATACTATGGGATATTACTCACCCATGAAAAAGGATAAATTAATTTGGATGGAACTAGAGACCATTATCCCAAGTGAAGTATCACAAGAATGGAAAAAGAAATGCCATATGTACTTGCTATTAAATTGGAACTAACTGATGAGCACACATGTGCACAGAGGGAAATAAAACTCAGTGGAAATCAAGCAGAGGGTGGGGGGACGAGGGGATGGACAAAAACCTACCTAATGGGTACAATGAACATTATTTCAGTGATGAGCGCACTTATAACCTTGACTCAAGCATTACAAAATTGATACATGGAACCAAAAGCATTTGTTCCACCACAATATTTTTGGGGAAAAAAAAGAAAAGTAAATGTGAAAATGTGGTATATGTATACCATAGAGTACTTACTCAGCTATCAAAAAAGAGTGAAATAATGTCGTTTGTAGCAACTTGGATGAACCTGGAGGCCATTATTCTAAGTGAAGTAATCCAGGAACAAAGAACCATATACCACGTGTTCTAGGATATAAGTAGGAGCTAAGTAATAGATATGCCTGGTCATACAGAGTGACTTAATGGACATTGGAAACCTGAGGAGGATGGTGGCAGAGGGGGCAGGATAAAAAATTACCTACTGGATACAATGTACACTATGCAGGTGACAGGTATATTAAAAGCCTAGACTTCTCCATTATGCAATTCAGCCATGTAACCAAAAAAAACTTGTACCCCCAAATCGATTTAAGTAAAAACAATAGAATTCAAAAAGAGAGAGAGCGAGCGAGCAAGGAAGCGAGCACACAAGCCTGAAGCCTCCTTCCTCCTTCCCTCTTTTGCTTGCTTTCTTCCTCTTGTCCTGTGACACCTACTCCCCTTTGCCTTCTACCATGAGTGAAAGCACTTTGAGGTCCTCACCAAAAGCAGATGCTGGTACCATGCTTCTTGTACAGCCTATAGAATCGCAAGCCAAATAAACCTCTTTTCTTTATAAATTACCCAGCCTCAGATATTCCTTTATAGCAACACAAAATAGACTAAGACACATTCATAACAAGATATAAAAATAAACCCCAGGGAGGATATGGAATCTGATGCTCAAAGAAAAAAAACCATCAGCCAAGAATTCTATAACCAGCAAAACTGTTCTTCAAAAGTGAAGGAGAAATTAAGATATTCCCAGAAAAACAAAAACAAGGAATTCATCACTACTGGATCTATGCTATAAGAAATGCTGAAATGAAAGGATACCAGACAGTAATCTGAAGTCATATGAATAAAGAACAACAGTAAAGGTAGCTACATAGGTAAATATTAAATCCAGTAGTACTGCATCTATTGTAAGTGCTCTTTTTTTCCCTATATGATTTAAAATAAAAATGTATAAGACAAAAATTTCAAATCTAGGTTAATGGGCACACAATGTATAAACATGAAGCTGCAAAGAAGCAGAGTTATGTATGCTACTGAAACTAGGTTGTATTAATGTAAACTCGACTGTTAAAACATTAGATGTTATTTTAATTCCCATGATAATCACAAAGGAAAATTTTAAAATATACAGAAAAAGAAATGAGAAGGGAAATAAAATAGTACATCAGAAAAAATAAATCATAAAAGAAGGCAGTAATAGAGGAACTGAGGAGAAATAAAGGTATAAGACTCTTATATCAATAGAAAACAAATAGCCAAACTATACAAGTTCTTCCTTATCAATAATTACTTTAAATGTAAATGGATTAAAAATGATATGATCCAACTCTGTTATCTACAAGACACTTTTTTAAAAAATTATTTTTAGATAGATGGGGTCTTGCTTCATCACTCAGACTGGAGTGCAGTGGAATGATCATAGTTCAGTGCAGCCTACAACTCCTGCACTTGAGCAAACCTCCCTTTTCAGCTTCTCAAGTAGTGGGGACTACAGATATGCACCACCATTGCCTAATTTTTTTTTTCAATTTTTGTAGGGATAGGGTTTCATTATGTTGCCCAGGCAGGTCTTAAACTCCTGGACATCAAGTGATCCTCTTGCCTCAGCCTCCAAAAGCACTGGGATTAACAGGCACACGCTACTGCACCCAGCCAAAACACTCACCTTGGATACAAAAATGCAAATAGGTTTGAAAGTGAAAGGATGAAAAAACATATCCCATGTAAATGATAACCAAGAAAGCTGGAGTGGCTACGTAAGTATCAGACAACATAGACTTAAAGACAAAAGTTGTTACAAGAGAGAAAAAAGGACATTATATGTTGATAAAAGGATCAATCTATCAAGAAGTGTTAACAAGTACAAATACATACACACCTAAAAACAGAGCCTAAGACATATAAAGCTAGATCTGACAGAATTAAAGGGAGAAATACAGCTCTACAATATAGTTGGAGACATCAACATCCTACTTTCAATAATGGACAGAACTAAACAAAAGATCATTAAGGAAATAGAGGACGTGAACATACAATAAACCAACTAGACCTAACAGATATATATAGAGAGAGAACACTCCATCAAACAACAGCAGAATACATTACATACTTTTTTCAAGTACACACAGAACATTCTGTAGGACAGAACATATGTTAGGTCATAAAACAAGTCTAAATAAATCTGAATTTGAAATCATACAAAGTATCTTCTCTGATCATAACGGAATGAACTTAGAAATCAACAGCAGAAAGGAGAACCGGAAAATTCACAACTATGTGGAAATAAATCAATATACTCTTAGACAACCAGTAGATTACAAAGAAATTTCAGGTGAGATTAGAAAATACTTTGAGACAAATGAAAATGAAAATACGACGTTTTAAAACCTACAGGATGCAGCAAAAGCAGTGCTCAGAGGGAAATTTATAGCTCTAAAAGCTTACATAAAAAAGATCTCAAATCAACAACTTAAATTTACAACTAAAGGACCTAGAAAAAGAAATAACTAAACCCGAAGCTTGAAGAAGGAAGAAAATACTAAAAATTACAGCAGATATTTGATTTCTCATGAGATGGCTGAGATAAAACAAATTTTAAAAATATACAGCAGATATACATAAAAGAGAACAGAAAAACAACAGAAGGACCGAACAAAACCAAAACTTCATTATTTGACAATATCAGCAAAACTGAACAGTCTTTAGCTAGACTGACCAAAAAGACAGGGGATGGGGAGGAGGGAGAGGGAAGATTCAAATTACTAAAAATCAGAAATGAAGTGGGAACATTTTTACAGAACTTAGAAATTTCAAAAAAGAATTATGAGCAAATACAATAAACAACGGTATGCCAACAAATTAGTTAACCTGGATGAAAAAAGATCAATCCAAGAAACAAACAATCAAAACTGACTCAGTATGAAATAGAAAATTTGAACAGACATATAACAAGTAAAAGAGTGAATAAGTATTCAAAAATCTCTCAACAAAGACAAGACCAGGACCAGATGGTTTCACTGGTGAGTTCCACCAAACATTCAAAGAACTAACATCAATGCTTCTCAAACTTTTCCAAAAAGTCACTAGCTCATTCTATGAAGCTGGCATTACCCTGAGTATCAAAGCTATAACAAGAAAACTACTAATATCACTTATAAATACAGATGCAAAAATCCTCAACAAAGTTCAGTTGATTCTCATTATTTGAAGTAGTTATGTTCCATAAAGTTACCATAAATACTGAATTAGCAAATTCTGAACTACTGCTCCTGAAGGAAGTACAAGGTTAGTCTCTATTCACATTACTGTCAACCAATCACAACACAACCTTGTTTTGTGCCTGTTTCTTTTAAGATATTTAAAATATAAATTATGATTTATTAACACTGAACTTACAACTAAAATCACTATAACTCATGCCTGAATGAAGCTTATCTAACACACACTTTTCCATAAGGCAAATCACAGCTTTCTTATATTTAAAAACACTAGACAACACTTTAACACTATGGCTGGTGGCCATCTTAAACAGCAAAATCAGCAATAAAAAGAACAAAAATGCAAAAACACTGCACTAAGTAGACTGTAAAAAGGACACTTGTTTACAGTACGAGAGGTGAAACAAGAAGGCAGACCATCGCCTCAACTGGGAATGTGCACATCAGGCAACTCCAAGTTTTCTGCCATACTGAACATGAACACAAATGCACTGTGAGTATCAATTTTGGGCTTACAAATAAATTTCATCAAGTAGGTGAATTCACAAAAACAAAATCTGTGAAAAGGATCACCTCTACTAGAAAACCAAATCCAGCAAGCATATTAAAAGGATTGTACATCATGACTAAATGGGATTTATGCAAGGGTGGTTCAACATCTGAAAATCAATGTAACAAACCACATTAATAGAATGAAGGGGAACTACAATCATCTTAATTGATGCAGAAAAAGCACTGGACAAAATCCAAAACTCTTTCATGATAAAAAAACACTGAGCAAACTAGGATTAAAAGGAAATTTCCTCAAAATAAAGGGCATTTGCAAAAAACCCACAAGTAACATCACAATAAATGGGGAAAGACAAAGCAAAGATGCCCACCCTCTTTCACCACTTACATTCAACACTGTACTGGAAGCGATGAGCAATTAGGTCCCCTTCCCCCCCCAAAAAAAAAACCCCACAAAACAGTATTTCAACTGAAGAAGTAAAATGATCTTTATTCACAGATGACATGGATTTACAAACAGAAAATCCTTAAGAATTCACACATCACACATACACACAAACAAAACTGTTAAGAATAAATTTTAGCAAAGTTGCAAGATACAAGATCAACTGCATTTCTATATACTAGCAATGAACAATTCAAAGAAGAAATTAAGAAAACAATTCCATTTATAATAGCATTAAAAAGAATAAAATACATAGTAATAAATTTAATAAAGGAAGTTAAGACTTGTATACTAAACTATAAAACATTGCTGAAAAAATTAAAGACCTAAATAAATGGAAAGACATTCTGTGTCAGATGGCAATACTATCCAAAGCAATCCACAGATTCAATACAATCCTTATCAAAGTTCAGCAGCTGGGTCTAAAATGCATACAGAACTGCAAGGGACCCCAAGTAGCCAAAACAATCCTGAAAAAGGAAAACCAATTAGGAGGACTCATCCTTTCTGATTTCAAAACTTACTACAAAGCCACAGTAATCAACAGTGTGGTACTGGCACACAGACAGATATACAGACCAATGAAAGAGGATTGAGAGTCCTAAAATAAACTTATACCTCTATGGTCAATTGATTCTCATCAAGGACACCAAGACCATAAAATGGGAGGAAAGAACAGTCTCTTCAACAAATGGTACTGGGATAAATGGATATCCACATACAAAAGAATGAAGTTGGACTCCTATTCAGGTCATACACAATAATTAACTCAAAATGCATCAATGACTCAGAAGAAAAGACAGGAGTAAACATCCATGACCTTAGATTTGGCAATGGATTCTCAGATAGATATTGACACCAAAAGCACAAGCAACCAAAAAAAAAAAAATCAATTGTACTTCATTAAAACATTTGTGCACAGGACACTATCAGGAAAGCAAAAAGATAATCTACAGAGTTAGAACAGAACATTTATAAATCACAATTCAGATAAAGGTCTAGTGTCAAGAACATATAAACAACTCTTAGTAAACAACACCAAAACCTAAATTCAAAAGTGAACAAAAGACTTGAATAACCATTTTTCCAGTGAAGATATACAAATGGCTAACAGACACATGAAAAAATGTTCAACATCATTAGTCATCAGGGAAATGCAAATCAAAACCACAATGAGATACTATCTTACACCCACTAGAATGGCTATAAACAACAACACCAACAAAATCTTTTAAAAAAGGAAAAATGTAAGTGTTGGCACAATGTGGAGAAATTGGAACCCTCTAACAATGCTGGCTGGAATGTAAAGTGGTGCAATCAATGTAGAAAACAGTTTGACAGTTCCTTAAAAAGTAAAACAGAATTACTATATGATACAGAAACTACACTAGGAGTTGGCATACACCCACAAGAACTAAAAACAGATATTCTAACAAATATTTGTATATGAATGTTCATAGCAACATTATTCATAATAACCAAACCATGAAAACAACCTGAATGGCCATCCATCAACAGATGAATGGATAAACAAAATGTGGTATATAAGTATTAGGTCATTAAATATGAAATGTCCAATTTCAAATCAAAAGTGTAGTTTATTACATCTCAAACAAGAAGCAGTACAATTAATCAAAGTATGTGCCTAAACTATCTACACAGTTTTGCCATCTTCATGGTAGCTTGTTTATGCCAGCAGTGAAGAAGCCTGGAGCATGAGTGGTGATGAAATCACAAAAGGCATTTTCCACAGCTTGTGGAGAACTGAATATTTTTCCTTGCAAGAAGTGGTCCAAAGCCTGGAAGAAGTGGTAGTCAGTTGATGCAAGGTCTGGTGAATATGGTGGATGACAGAGAGTTTCCAAGTCCATGTGACACATGGTCAAGCATCATCTTAAAAGAGGATTGGCCTGTCTCTGTTGACCAATCTCGGCTGCAATTGCAAGCATCCTCCTCATTTCGTCCAATTAGTTGCAGTAGACATCCGCTGTAATTGATTGATCAGGTTTCATGAAGTTGTAATGGATACCAGCACAGGACCACCAAACAGACACCATTAGCTTTTTTGGATTAATATTCGGTTTTAGATTGTTTCGGCACTCAATCTTTATCCAACCATTGTGCTGAATGCTTATGATTGTCAAAAAGAATCTATTTTTGATCACACATAACAAGATGGTGTAGAAATGGTCTTTATGTCTTGACAGCAAAGAAAGGCAACTTTGAGACGATTTCTCTTCTGACACTCATTTAACTCATGCAGAACCTATCTATCCAGCTTCTTTACCTTGCTGATTTGTTTCCAATGGGCTAATATTCTTGGAATACTAACGTCAAACCTTGCTGCTAATTCATGCATAGGTTGAGATGGAATTGTTTCCACTACAGCTTTCAGCTCATCATTATCCACCCTGGTCTCAGGTTGCCCCTGTGGCTCATTTTCAAGATTAAAATCACCAGAACAGAACTTCTCAAACCATGGATATACTATGCATTCATTAGCCACATCCTTCCAAAACACTTTGTTGATTCTTCAAGCTTCCACAATAGAACTCATATTCAAAAATAACACATATTGTTGGCTAGTCCATGGTTTCACAAAAATTGCTCTAAAACAAATTTGAAAGATAATCACAAGCCAAAATGTACATTTGAAAGATTGAGCATTTACCTTCACAATAAACATAAAACAAGAAGTGTCAAAGTGAAATGTCAGAGATATCAACTGTTAAACTTAGCATGTAAGGAAATTGGGCATTTCATACTTAATAACCTAATATAATGGAATATTATTCGCCATAAAAGGGAAGAAGTACTGATATATGCTACAACATGGATAAACTCTGAGAAATATTATGCTAAGTGAAATAAGCCAGACACAAAAGGCCACATATTGTATAATTCCACTTATATGAAATATCCAGAATAGGTAAACCCATAGAGACAGAAAGCAGATTAGTGACTGCCAAGGGCTGAAGGGAGTGGGGAATGGGGAGTAATTATTTAATGGGTTTCCTTTTATGGTAATGAAAACATTTTGGAATTAGAAGTGATGGTTGTACAACACTGTTACTGTACTCAATATCACTGTATTATATACTTTCAAATGGTTAATTCTATGTCATATGAATTTTACCTCAAAAAACATTTTTTGAAGAGTCTTAAATCCTCAGAATCATCTTTTATCTCTTTATTTCCCACACTTTCCATTCCCACTATGGTTGCTCTAGTTCAAGCCTATTATGTTGAACCTGAGCCTTTACTACCCTCTAGTTTCCTTACTATCTATCTAATCTCTCCTTCATTTAACCCATCATCCATATCAATCAGTCTAATTCTATAAATATAGCTGTAATCACATGACACCCCTGCTCAAAAGCCAATACTGCCTCTACATTGTCTATCAAATTAAGAGAAACACTCTGCCTACTATCTACTGTCCTCTCTAGAATGTCCTCAGCCTTCCTTTACAGGTTTATGGTATAGACTATTGAAGAAAAGCATAGGGTTTGAATCAGACTTTGGGTTCCAATCCCAGTTCTACCGCTTACTAACTACGGCATTTTGAACAAACTCTTTCACTTTTCTGAGTTTACAAATGGAGAAAATACCATTTATCTCGTAAGACTGTTTTTGAGAATTGAATAAAATAAAGTAACAGCATAGCATGTATGATAAGTGCTAAATAAAAGCATCTCAGCATAAGGCCCTGAACCAAAACTACTCTAAATTTTAATAAAAATGGGCTAGTCAAAATCTCTGGAATAAAGTTTCCACTTTTATGACTTAGTTTATCACCTTGTTTGCTAGTTTATTCCCAAAACCTTATTAAAACTCCTTCCACTCAAAAATCTACACATTCGAGAAGTACCATTTTAAGTAATAACTTTATTTTATTAAACTTCCTGCCTCATGTTTCTCAACATCCTTCATTTCCCACCCCTACCCCAATGATGTGTAAGTTCTCCTTCTTAAACACCCAAGTACCTTGTACTTATGAGGTACCTGTATTATAATTCTTCCTGTATTTGTCTTTTAA
Organism: Lepilemur ruficaudatus; assembly: GCA_963574885.1. Taxonomy (NCBI): domain Eukaryota; kingdom Metazoa; phylum Chordata; class Mammalia; order Primates; family Lepilemuridae; genus Lepilemur; species Lepilemur ruficaudatus. Next base: position 16,308 of record CAUYRT010009467.1, on the reverse strand, counting down.
GCTCTTCTACTACAGCAAAAGCTCCCAGAGAAGAAAATTCTACATTTCATTGATCTTTTGAATTTCCTATACCATCCGGAACTGTGCACATAGCAAATTCTCAATAAATATTTGTTAAATTGAGTAAAATTGAATGACAAAAGCAAATACAAAAAAATTTTAAACCTGAAAATAAAGATTAGTTTCAAAATGATTTTTTAAAAACTCCTGGAAAAGATAATGTCTAAGACTAATTATATATTGTCAAAAAAAGAAATGAAGAATTTTTGAACAGATTCAACAATTAAAGTCCCAAGTGAGAAAACACCAAGAACATTGTATTTTAATCTTACAGGCCAGAACTATTTCAGGGAAAGAACATCTAGAGTAGCTTAGCATATTTGTTTTCTATGTAACAGAAAATCCTCTGTGATTCCTCTTGTTAGCATGTCTTCAACCTGTTTTTCCTTAACATGCTGATGCTGTAACTAACTAATGCTATAGCCAAATCAGCTCCTCATAGTTACCAAAAACCGGTGTTCTTTCAAGGCTCTGAGCCTTGCACATGATATTTTTCTGCCTAAAACACTTCCCATCCTCATTCTTCAAGACTTAGTCCAGGTATTTTCTCACTGAAGATTTCCCTTTCTTTCCTTAAAACAGAGTTGATGTATTCCTCCTTTGTGCCATTACTACTCTTTATAAACATCTTTACATTATATAACACTTAACACTCTGTTTACCAAAATCTTCTTTCTTGAGATCAAACACCAGGTTTTTAATCACATCTCTACCCCCAGTGCCAGGCCCATGTTAAATATTCCATTAATGTTTATCATGTGAATGACTGAACAAATGTATGCATAATTGGTAGGTTGTACTATTCTCCCCTGCTTATAATCCTTTGAGAAGGGCCTGTTTACTGTCCTTTGTTTCTAGTGCTAGAAAATGGTCCTTTTAATCTCCTGTCATCAATGAGAATAGATGCAAAAGTACTTTGCAAAGTTATACAAACACAAAGTATTAATACTTTCAAAATTCTCAATTATGTTTTAACCAGCAACAATTATATTCTTTCACAAATTTCTCACTGATCAATGTTTTAGCTTTTCTAAATTCATCCTTAGTCTGTTCAGGATACTACAACAAAAATACCATAAACTGGGTAACTTATAAACAAGAGAAATTTATTTCTCACAGTTCTGGTCACCGAAAAGTCCAAGTTCAAGGCATCAGCAGATTCTGTCTGGTAAGGGCCCATTTTTCATTCACGGCACCTTCTTGGCTAAGTCCTCACATGGTGGAAGGGGCAAACAAGCTCCCTTGGGCCTCTTACACACGGGCACCAATCCCATTCATGAGGGCTCTGCTCTCATGATCTAGTCACCTCCCAAAGGTCTCACCTCTTAATGTCATCATATTGGTGATTAGGTTTCAAGCTATGAATTTGGGGGGACACAAACATTCAGACCATAGCACTTCCCCATCTCACAGTTAGTTAACCACAATCCTCCTAACCTCAATTAGTCCTTTTGCATCAAACTGTTCTAATCCATTGCTTACCTGACTAATTCTTTCTCTACTCTTTAGTCATAAAGGATTCACTATGAAAACTTTAACAAAAGAGATATAGATTTTAATTTTAGTCTTACTACTGGTTGTGTAATCTTGGGTAAAGTTATTTAAACTAACTTTAGTTATTTAAACTAAACTTTAAACTTAAGTTTCCCCGGTTATGAAATGGTGGTGTGTAGTAATTACCTACTTCATAAGGAATTTTAAAAACTGTCTATGTAAAGCACTTATTTAGCACAATGCATAGAACATAGCAGGCACTCAATCAATGGTAGTTATTACTTTCCTACCTCCTAGGGTGTCTGGTATTACATTTTCAAAATTACTTACACCTTTTCTTGCATTATATTGCTAGACTTGGTTATAGTTGGGAAGGAAATACTCAGATTTAATCACTGAGGGGGTGCACAATTCTGAGGGATTCAATTTCTTTTATCATTACGTATGCATGTGTGTGTCTGTATGTCTGTGTGTGTTTAAAGAGTTACTATAGCTTTGGATCATCTGATTATTACCCACTGTTCTTACTTCCCTGTTCCTACAGCACTGTTTCTTAATTAGAACAATGCATTATAAACTCAAGACTTTTTAAGAACCTAGTTAAGCACTGTGAACATTCCTTTCTTGTGTCATAGCTGTCCTCTTCTGGAGGCAAATCTCTGTACCCATTACTATTCCTTATGTAATCTAGTTTCCAAATCCTTGATATTCCAGATGCCAGTGTTTAGAAGCATCCAAGTTTCTCAATACCATTGTTTAAAAAGCATCCAAAGAGGATAAGCTACATCGTGTTTTATTTGGCCAACACACACACAAGGGAGCTATTGCATCATTTCACCAGAACACCTCACAGACCTGAATCAGTGCCATTATGGGCTGTGTTAAGACTTTAGTCCTACATTACCACAACAGTTCTTACTAAGTCTTCTAACTTACGTAAACTGCTGCCAGGCTGGGTCCTCATTAATTTTGTCAATTCCTTTTAAAAATGCAGGATTTTACATTATTGTCTGTTCCCATTCATCTTATTTATTTCTATCTTGATTTTTAGTTTCCAAATGTATTTCAAACCCAATATATACTTATTAATTATTGTTTCTAGCATGAGGTCTTCCTTACTTTACATACATCATTTTTCCTTCATCTAAATCACTGAGTAAATGTTCAAGAGAATGGAGTCAAAGAAAGTACTACTGCTTCTTCTAATACCTTAGTGAACCATAATTCTGTTCTTATGTTCCTACTTCATCAAAACTAATTTCTCCTTCAGTGATTTCTTGATTCCTATGACATCCAAGACTGCTTAGTTGTTTACCAAGACTTTAAGACTTAGAGAGTTAGAAGGGACTTTCCAGGATCATCAAGTCTTGACCAGCTCTCTCCTTTACAAATAAGGAACAGGAAATCAGGAAAGTTTAGTTATTTATGATAGGCCACATGGTCGGTAAGTGGTATATCTGGGAGTAGAACTAAGGAATTCTAAATATAAATATATGGTATTTTTTCCATCACAGGCTTTTATTAACATTTTTGTATTTTCATCTGTTTATTTCAACTACATGAAATAAATTATTTTTTATTATCCTCTGATTTATCTAAAACACTGTGTAATTTTTATTTACAAGGGTATTCTGCCTACCCCACCAGCAGCACATCTCCTGTTTCTCTACTTTTTAAGGCCATTCAGGGAGTAAGTGCCTCTAGTCTGACAACTTACCTGGCAAAATAAATAAAAACTTGGGGGTGCTACAGGGATTGAGGAAAGGAATATCTTTGTTACAAAGCTCAAATCCTGATCTTGGTCTACAAATGCATTTAAGATTCATTATCAAATTCCTAAGACTCAGTAGAGAGAATGGTAATCTTATCATTATATATGTAAAGCACTTAGCTTTACATATCATTTATATATGATGATATATATTACTCTATCAATGATATAACATAGTCTTTTTACACTCTTTTTATACCATTTCTGGTTGATTTATGGTCAACACTGCTTATGACTAAACCTAGACAAGAAATCCACTGCATTATTATTATTAAATAACAACCATCACCTACTTCCCCACTAGAATGTAGGATCTGCTAGAGGTAGTAGTTTTTCACTCTATGATTTTTGCCTGGCTTGCAATAGGCTCTCAATGAAAATATATTGATAAACAAATGCATGAATAAATTAGTAAGTTTTTTAAAACTGCAGTCCCCAACCCCCGGGCTGTGTCACCACCTGACCTCCACCGCACTGCCCTCGTCTGTGGAAAAACTGTCTTCCATGAAACCGGTCCCTAGAGCCAAAAAGGTTGGAGACCACTGCAAAAAGGAAATTAAGCCAAAAAAATGAAAATGCAAAGATCTGAAATTTTAATAACGCCACAAAAAGTAAACGGAAGTTAAAAGACATAGTCCAGAGGGATTCACTAAGCCACCAGGGTCAACTAAAGAAACAAATGAGTCTTCACATTACAATTACAACATTCTTTTCAACAAAGTGCTTACTCCTTTTCTGTTTTGCCCTTTTCCCTGGAATCTCTTGTCAGATTACTCTTTGTTTCCTTAGGCTCATTGTGCATGAGACTTTTACAATAATTCCTCTGTCCATTTTTCTAGAAACACCAAGCAAATGTTCAAGGAGATCAAATCAAGTTCACTACAATAAGATCATAAAAAGGCCACCGGCAGACACACAGATTAGGCTCTTGTAAATTAGTGTTAGTATTACTTCATGACCTGAACTCAAAAACAGTCCCCAAAATTCACTATTTCATTTCCTTTGTATATAGCAACTCTCAGAACTCATTTCAGATTATCATATCTCACATTCATCAAAACAGTAATTTCTACCAATCCTGCACTGATTAAATCAAAACATCCTCTTTACTGGTGCTTTTGTTAAAGTTATCTTTACACTGTTCCTCTAAAATCTAAGTAAAAAATAAAAAGACCAATATCATGTTAATTCAAAGGTCAAGGATGAAAAAATTTGTTCACCTAACCCTTTATTTCCCAATGTTTTTAATGTTTATATTTTAATTCACTTCAAATGCCTGTGCTAAGTGAAAGTTAGTGAATTCGAACTAACTGCATCAAACTCAAACCATTTATATCTTTTCCATATTTGTTATTTAAACATTCACACTAAAACATTTTTAAATTATTTTACTTGAAAAATCAAAACTACTATTATTTAATATATCACCAATCATTTAGCTTATATCACATAAACAACATAATGTGGCAGCCTATATAAACCCAAGTTCTCTCCAGACAATTTTCCTTTAAATTCACAAAAGTGAAAAATCTACTTCAAAAACTATAGGAAAAAATGGGTTTAATAAACAGATTAACTTACTGAAAAAATCCTTAAAGACGTTTAACCAATCCATTTTTAATAAAAATTCCGTGTTCTCTCTTGCCAGTTTGTTAACACAGCTCAAGATAATTTTCAGTGAGCTTCCGGGTCTGTTCTGTAACACTGAAACTTCCCACACCCAATCCATGTGACCGGGCCCACACCCAAGCAATAGAAAGTTTTTCTGATGATTCTCCCTTTCTAAAACTTTTTTCCCCTAAACTATAATAGAACCTGTAAAACGAGTAAGTCATGATGGCCAAAAATATGACATTATTCAGACCTATTTGAAAAGAAGCTTTAAGGCATATATAGTTTTTAATAGTTAAAAATATATACACGTTCATCCTTTCCTGTTTTTTCCTTTTCCTTCTTAATTTTCAAACAATGTCTCCACCAGCAAAATCATTATGAAACAAATCCATTTATTCCATGAGACATTTAAGTTACCAAAAAGGTGCTAAAATTCTGAGAAAAGGGAAAAGGCTGTCTGATGCAAATGGTGGATTTACATCATTATACAGGCTAACCACAGATCACTACCTTAAAAAAATGTTTTCAGGCCAGGCACGGTGGCTGACACCTGTAATCCTAGCATGGGTGGATTGCTCAAGGTCAGGAGTTTGAAACCAGCCTGAGCAAGGGCAAGACCCCATCTCTACTATAAATAGAAAGAAATTAATTGGCCAAATTAATATATATATATATATTTTCTAAAAATATATATAGAAAAAATTAGCCGGGCATGGTGGCACATGCCTGTAGTACCAGCTACTCGGGAGGCTGAGGCAGAAGGATTGCCTGAACCCGGGAGTTTGAGATTGCTGTGAGCTAGGCTGACGTCACGGCACTCTAGCCCAGGCAACAGAGTGAGATTCTGTCTCAAAAAAAATGTTTCCAAGCATCCTGAAATAAGGTAGCAATAACTATAATATTGTCATAAAGTGAACAGAGATTTCCCTAAGCTTTAAATAAAGCTAAAACTTTGACAAAATTGCCTCAATAATATCAGAAAATAGTATGGAAGGTTTCTCAGGAGTATTAACAAATAATAAAAATTATATTTAACTGAATTTTTAAATTTATATATAACAACATCTAAAACTGAGAAATTTTTCCTCTTTGCTCTATGATATCATTTAGCTATCATTTATTACTACCACATTTTCTGTGGTTCCAGGATATCAGTAACCTTTTAAAAAGGAACAAAAATGTCTACCTAGGTGTTCCTAGTCTGCTCCAGGCATTCATCACCATGAGGCATACTTTAATAGAAACTACCTTAATTTTCCCCAATATCTCTAATTGACATGCTTTAAATAAATGTCTAGTATTTATAAAACCAGAAGTATTTCTGGTTCTAGCGCTGATCTCTTCAGCTATTCAAGGAAAATCCCTGCTTTCCCCTCCATTTCAAAACTAAAAATAGGGCCGGGCATGGTGGTTCATCCTGGGATTGCAGCACTTTGGGAGGCTAAGCTGGGAGGACTGCCTGAGGCCAGAAGTTCAAGATCAGCCTCAGCAATGTAGCAAGACCCTGTTTCTACAAAAAACAAAAAAATTTGCCAGGCATGGTGGCATATGTGTGTCCAAGTAGTCCTAGCTACTTGGCAAGCTGAGGCAGGAGGATCACTTGAGCCCAGGAGCTGGAGGTTGCAGTGAGCTATGATTGCACCATTGTACTCTAGCCTGAGTAACAGAGCAAGACCCTGTCTCAAAAATAATATAAAGTATAATAAAAACTTAAAATAAAGGTATTATTTATAAAATCTTAAGATTTGAAAAAAAGTACCTCTGCAGTTAAACATCACTGTGACTACACCTGTTAAATTACCTTTAGAACACTAGAAATATTTTCAGTTCAGAAACTGATACTCCATTACTTTATATCTTACTTTGAATTGTACTATATTTTAGTTTTTGCTGTTTTACAATGGTTAAAAACATTAAATATTTGTCTTCTATTGCTGATAATTAAAAATCATTCTAGTCCAGAGTAACAATAATGTTGAATAAGAAATGAAAACTAAGCCAGGTACAGTGGCACACATCTATAGTCCCAGCTACCTGGGAGGATTACTTGAGGTCAGGAGTTCAAGTCCAGCCTAGGCAACACAGCAAGACCCTGTCTCTAAAAAAAATGAAAAGAAGAAATAAAAACTAATGTACAGTGAGTCAATAATATTTCATATTTGTCAATCATACTATATTGCTCCCAAACTGTCTTTGCAAGGAGAAATTGTACTTTTTTCCTACATATAGAAAAAGAACCATTAGGCAACAGCATGCTTGCCTGAATACCAAAAATGAAATTCTGTTCCTCCCAATTCCTTCCTGTCAGCTAAGGAGAATCAAAATAAAAAAAAAAAAAAGAAGAAGAGGCCAGTTCTCACCCATGCATATTTCCTTCCTATTGGCTTAGCCAAGCCCAATGTGAAGCTGTCTTGGGCCCTAATGGAAGGCCAGTAAGAATCTAAAAAATTAAAACTTTACAGTTAGAGGAAGAAAGGAGGGGAGAAAAGAGAAACAAAACAGGAAAGAGATCAGCTCTGTAGATGCTAACATACAGTAATAATCTATAGTTTAAAACTCTCATCAAATAGAAGAATAAAACGATGGTTTGTTTTTTAAACTGAAGTTCAAAAGGTAAGCCATTAGATGTTAAAATTCGGCAATAAGCCATGTAAAGTAAGTTGTCTTGATGCCAAGGAGGCAATTCTGCCTGTAAGTCTAAACTCCAACAGGCAGTTATGGTTCAAAGAGTCCCTGCTACAAAGTCAGAATTAGTTCGGCTCATTAGCACCATTCTGGATCAACCTTTGAACTGGGCCTAGATTTACAGAAACTGCTTGCTAACACTTATGACCCTTCACTGGTCTCCTGGCTTGAACACCTGCTATGAGTCAAACCTATCTTGCCTAGCTGAAATTCCAGTCTTGGCCCTTTCAAGTCAATTCTGCACACTGCTGCCACAATGCTACCTAAAGAACTAAGCTCCAAAATCCATTTAAAAGAAAGTTACTGTTCTTTTAATACAAAAATATCTTACCTAAGGTATCCTTTAGGTTTTTTACAATAGATGCTTTCCGAGCACTGTTTTTCCTTTCCACATAGTTAGAAGGCACGAAACCTGTTTTATTCATGGAATTCCGAACTCGCCACCATGATTTAGAATCATCCAGAAGCCATAATCTCTCATTCTTCTTAATGTCTAGCTCTTGTTCTTGTTGGGCCACATAATCAAACTTGGCTACCACCACCACTTCTTCTGCCATCTTTCAGCAGCTTCAGCACTGTAAAAACATAGAAAACATTTTTATATAAGGTTGACATAGTAGCATTCTACATACTTTTCAAAAGAGACACGCCTAAAAAAATCTAAGGACACTGAAGGATTGAAAGTAAAAAATACGGAAAAATACATGAGGCAAATACTAATTTAAAGAAACAGGTGTTCCTATATTAAGATCACAAAATAATTTTAAGGCAAAAACCATTATTAGTAACAAAGTTCACTACACGATGACAAAGGTTCTGCTCAATATATGTAAGATCTAAACTTATATGTACTTAATAACACAACTCCAAAATAAATAGATTGGTGGAAACACAAGGAGAAATTAACAAATCCATTATCACAAAGAATAATTTTTAATATATTTATCTCAGGAATAAAACAAGCAAAGAGACAAAAACCTTATTACAACTTAGAGGCTGGGCGCGGTGGCTCATGCCTATAATCCTAGCATTCTGGGAGGCCGAGGCAGGCGGATCGCTCAAGGTCAGGAGTTCGAAACCGGCCTGAGCAAGAGTGAGACCCCATCTCTACTAAAAATAGAAAGAAATTAATTGGCCAACTAAAAACATACAGAAAAAATGAGCCGGGCATGGTGGTGCATGCCTGTAGTCCCAGCTACTCAAGAGGCTGAGGCAGAAGGATTGCTTGAGCCCAGGAGTTTGAGGTTGCTGTGAGCTAGGCTGACACCATGGCACTCTAGCCCAGGAAGCAGAGTGAGACTCTGTCTCACAGGAAAAGAAAAAAAAAAAAAAGACTACAGAAGAACTGATAACACAATGAGTAATTTTGATTTAATAACAATATATAGAATATTGCTTCCAAACAGAAGAATACAAATGGAACGTGTACAAAAACTGATCAAATGCCAGGCCATAATGAATGTCTCAACAATTTTTATGTAACTGGTATTCTACGCCATATTCTCTGACAGCTGTAACAAAAACACAGCTTTTTAAAAACTGAATGTTTGGAAACTTCTAAAAACTCATGAGTCTAAGAAGAAATCGTACAGAATTCTGAAATTACTTATAAGTAAATGATGATTACAAAACTATACACCTAACCTTGTGGGGTGCAGCAAAAGGAGGATATAGAGGGAGATTTCCAGTTTGAAGTAGTTACATCAGAAAATAAAAAGATGTAAAAATAAATTAATGAACTGACCATCTAAAGCAGTTAAGTTAAAGAAGAATTTTTTTAAGTAAAAAAATGAAATAATACAAATAAAAGAATTTAATGAATAGATATATCAGAAAGCCTCAATAAAATGAAAAGGTACAGGCATACCTTGGAGACACCGCAGGTTCAGTGCCAGACTACCACAATAAAACAAATATCACAATAAAGTGAGTCACAAACTTTTTCCCCAGTACATATGTAAGTTTATATTTACATTATAGTATAGTCTTTTTTTTTCTTTTCTTAAAGAGACAGGATCTTACTATATCACCCAGGCTGGTCTCAAACTCCTGTCCTCAAGTGATCCTCCCATCTTGTCTTTCTTAGTAGTCCTAGTAATTGGGACTACAGGTGTGAGCCACCACACCTGGCTAATATTTTTAGAAAAATTTTTTAGAGACATGGTTTCATTATGTTGCCTAAGCTGGTCTCTAAATGCTGGCCTCAAGTGATCCTCCCTCCTCAGCCACTCAAGTAGCTGGAACTACAGGTGTGAGCCACTGCGCCCAGCTATACTTGCATCTATTAAGTGTGCAACAGCATTATGTCAAAAAAAAAAAAAGTACGTACCTTAATTTAAAAAATACTCTATTGCTAAAGGATGCTAATGATCATTTGGGCCCTCAGTCATAATCTCTTCGCTGGAGGAGCATCTTGCCTCAATGTTGATGGCTGCTGACTAATCAGGGTGGGGACTGCTAAAGGTTGGGGCAGCTGTGGCAATTTCTAAAAATAAGACACCAGTGAAATCTGCTGTATCAATGGACTCTTCCTTTCATGAAAGACTTCTCTGTAGCACACAATGCTATTTGATAGCATTTTACCACATTCTAACTTTTTTCAAAATTCGAGGCAATCTTCTCAAACCCTGCTGCTGTTTTATCAACTAAGTAGTTTATATAATATTCTAAATCATTTATCGTTTCAACAATGTTCATAGCATCTACACTGGAGCAGATTCCATCTTAAGAAATCATTTTCTTTGCTCATCCAAAAGACACAACTTCTCATCAATTTAAGTTTGATCATGAGATCACAGCAATTCAGTTACATCTTCAAACTCCACTTCTAATTCCAGTTCTCTTGCTATTTCCACCACATCTGCAGTGACTCCATCCACTAAAGTCTTGAACCCCTTTCAAAGTCATCCATAAGGATTGGAATCAACTTCTTCCAAATTCCTCTTAACATTGATATTTTGACCTCCTCCTACGAATCACAAATGTTCTCAATGGCATCTACAATGGTGATTCCTTTCCAGAAAGGTTTCAATTTACTTTGTCCAGATCCATCAGAGGAATCACTATCTATGAAATGTATTTCTTAAAAAATAAGACTTAAAAGTCAAAATTATTCCTTGATGCATGGGCTGCAGCATGGATGTTGTGTTAGCAGGCATGAAAAAACATTAATCATGTACATCTCCCTCAGAGCCCTTGGGTGACAAGGTACACTGTCACTGAGCAATAACATTTTAAAAGGAATCTTTTTTTTGAGTAGGTCTAAATAGTGGGCTTAAAATATGCTATAAACAGATGTGTTGTCATTTAAGCTTTGTTGTTCCATTTATATAGCACAGGCAGAGTAGATTTAGCATAATTCTTAAGGGTCCTAGGATTTTTAGAATGATAAATGAGCACTGGCTTCAACTGCTTTATTTCCTAGCAAGAGTGTCAGCCTGTCCTTTAAGCTTTGAAGCCAGGCACTGACTTCTCTCTAGCTATGAAAGTCCTAGACCACCATATCTCTTTCAATAGAAAGCTGTTCTGTCTTCATTGAAAATCTACCGTTTACTGTATCACCTTCATCAATTACCTTAGCTAGATCTTCTGGATAACTTGCTACAGCTTATCTACATCAGCATTTGCTGCGTCACCCTGCACTTTTTTGGACATGCCTTCTTTCCTTAAACCTCAGGAGCCAAATTCACATTCTTGCCAATTTCACATTCTTCTGCAGCTTCCTTACCTCTCCCAACCTTCATAGAAATGAAGAAAATTAGGACCTTGCTCTGGATTAGGCTTTGGCTCAAGGGAAGGTTATAGCTGGTTTGATTTTTTATTCAGACCACTATAACTTTCTCCATCTCAGCCATAAGGCTCTTTTGCTTTTTGCTTTCTTGTCATTTGTGTGTTCACCAAGGTAGCACTTTCAATTTCCTTCAAGAACTTTTTCTTTGCATTTTAACTTTTTGCCTGCCTGGCATAACAGGCCTGGCTTTTTGGCCTATCTAGACATTCAACAAGCCTTCCTTACTTAATCATTTCTAACTTTTGATTTAAAGTAAGAGGCATGCAACTTTTCCTTTCACTTGAACACTTAAAGGCCATTTTAGGGTTATTAATTGGCCTACTTTCAATATTGTTGTGTCTCAGGGAATAAAAAGGCCCAAAGACAGGGAGAGAGAAGGGAGACTGGCTGGTTTATGGTATAGTCAGAAAGACAAATATTTACAGATCAAGGTTGCCATCCAATACTGGTGCAGTTCATGGTGCCGCAAAACAATTACAATAGTAACACCAGAGAGCACCAATTACAATAGTAACACCAGAGTAACATCAAAGATACCATAATAGATAGTAATAATGAAAAAATTTGAAATACTGCCAGAATTACCATATTGTGATGGAGAGACAGGAAATGAGCACACGCTGTTGGAAAAATGGCACCAACAGACTTGCTCAATGAAAAATTGTAATAAACCTTCATTTGTCAAAAATGCAGGATCTGTGAAGCACAATGAAGCCAAGCACAATAAAACGAGGTAGGCTTGTAGTTCTTACCAAAACCAATACAATTGACAGAATTCCAACAAGATTGATCAGTGAAAAAAAGAAAAAGTACACCCAAGTACCAGGAATGAAAAGGCAGTCACAATTATAGATGCTGCAGACATCTAAAAGGAATGGCTGCATTATGAACAATTTTATCAATAAATCTGAAAACAAGAGAATGCACAAATTCATTAAAAAAATGAAAGAACATAAGATTGTATCAATCATTAATCTTTCCATAATGAAAATACCAGGACCAGAGGTTTGATAGGCAAGTTCTATTAAAATTCAAGGAACAAGTAATTCCAATTTATATTAATACAAACTCTTTTAGAAGAAAGGAAAGTTATAAGCCAATTACACTCCAGAACCTCACTCCTGATCAAACCAGTCACAACCAGATCAGTTCTCTGTTTTCTTCAGAGATTATTTTACATAAAACAGCTATCCTTGTCTTTTCAAGCAAGTAAATTCAGCTTTTTGTTCTGGATATTGAGTAAGCAGTCTCTTTTCTCAACAATGACGCAAGTTCTTCAAAGTTCTCAGGGAAATGCATTTTAATCTAGTATACAACATCTGCTGGCATTCAAGTGTATAAACAAGGTAGATACATTTTTCAGGCACAATGACTCAAGTATGTACAGCAGCAAAACAACTAATCCTTTAAAAAAAAAAAAGAAGAGGACAATGTGGTATTCAAGAAACTGATATGAGCAGAGAGAAGCCAGGAAAAAAAAAATTATTAGCAGTCTTGCAACTTCTCTCTTTGAAATTATTTCAAAGAGTTATAACCAAGTCTAAATAATTACTGGCACATGATGCAAAAAAATTACAGGACTGAGCAATAGGTTTTTTGAGACACTGGAAGGCTAAAAGCAGAGAAGTATTTTTTCAGGGATACCTGGGCATTGACTCTGATTCCTTCCTGTGGCTCCCACTCTAATCCAATTAATCTATAAGCTTAATGAAATCTAATTCTAGGTCTGAACAGAATTTTGAAACATAACAAAATGATTTTAAAATTTATCTAGAAAAGTACACATGTGAAACTTTCAACAAAAATTTGGAAAATTGGTATTAGTATTTTTTAAAACCACCCAAGTGACTCCAACGTACAGTCAGGACTGAGAACCTATATAAACTAGTCACCATCTTTTCCTTGCTAGATTATTCCACATTAACCCAATTAAGGCCAATGAGATGCAAGAAAAAGTATACTAGGGATTTCAGGGTAGAGTTGACTGGCTCTTGAGAAACGTAGTCAGAGACTGTCTATGGATTTTGTCATGAACAGGTAGATGTGAGAGCTCTGGAACCTACTGCAGCCATCTTATTACCAGCTAGAGGAAGAAACTATTAAGCACCCTAAAGGAGAGCTGACAGGAAATAGAGCCAGAACTGCTAAAATAAGCACTGAAGCCTGCTCTCCGAACCTCCTGTTTCTTAAGCTAATAAACCTCTTTATTGTATAAGACAGTTATAGTTGGGCAAAATTACCCTATCAGATAGTAAAATGTGCTAAAAATGCTAAGGTAATTTAAAATAATACTGGTGCAGAAACAGATTAATAAAATATAGATTGAGGTTCAGGAAACACATATACCAATCACAGGTAGCTTTAGAAGCCCTCTTCTCTAATGTACAAGCTATAAATTCTACTTTAGACCTTTTAAAAGTAAATGGAGCACTTTAAAGCACTGGTGATACACAATCTGAATACAGAGATTTCTGCGTATTCCCCCCCAAACATTAACAGTGGTCTCAACTGACCTAATTCAAAAGCAAGCAATTTTTTATACTGATTTCTTTTCACAACTCCATCCAAAGCACAAAATTTATTTTTTATAAAACAACCCTCATTTAGCACTATTTTGTTTGTTTATACAATATATAAAATTATAATAAGAAATATACTTGGAAGAAACCTTACATTTGAATCTTATAAGCAGATTCAATTCAATCTGCAGGACTGGAAATGTGCCAAGAGTATCAGGTTGTATCCTTCATAACAAATGGAGAGGGTTATTTAATCAGGCAAGTCAGTTAAGTAACTGCTGTGTATATAAACAAACATGCAAATATATGTATATGATGAGTGGCATTTCAAGTCATTGGAGGAGAATGCATTATTCAATAATTGATACTAAGACAACTAGCTATCTACTTGGGAAAAACAGTCCTACCTCACACAACATACAAAAGTAAATTAGAGGACTTTCTCTTCTAGGAAGATGAAATAATTGTCCTTTTCCTATTCCTCTAGCTAAGTACCACTAAAAACCCTGAACACTTTATATAAAACAAACATAAGAAAATTCTGAAAGGTGAAGAGAAGAGGGTACACATCAGCTGGGGACCTCAGGACTCAAGGAATGACATAATGGTGAATTTCCTAGCTTTTATTTTTGCCTGATATATCCCAGAACTTGGGGATGAATGATGGCAACCTAGACATACCAATGGGCAACAAACAAAAAACAAAATAGCAATAACCTGTGCTTTCCAGACAATGAACCAAAAAGGGTCAATCTAACAAGACAGAAAACTTTTAGACAATTAACTGCCCTACTCCAGTCAAACACCACAGAAAAAACTGTGCCCCCCCCACATACCAGCAGAGAGTAGGAAACCTAAACTTCCAATGCTCCAGAGGCAATAATAAGATACTCCAACCTTTCCATTGGGTTAAGTAAAAGGCAATTAAAGAACCAGAACTTTTACCTGCCAGATAGAAATCAGCAAGGATATCAAAGAACTCAACAACACTTTCAACCAACAGGTTCTAATCAACATTTACAGAACCTCCACCCAAAAGCAGTAGAATACACATGCTTTTCCAGTGCCCAGGGAACAAATAACAAGATAGCCTGGGCCATAAAACAATCCTCCACAAATTTAAAAGAACTGAAATCATACAGTATATTTTCTGACTACAATGGAATCAACTAGAAATCAATAACAGAAACATAACAGGAAAATCACCAATCATGTGGAAGCTAAACAACATACTTCTAAATATCCACAGGTCAAATGGGAAGTCTCCAGGAAAATCAGACTTTACACTGAAATGAATAAAAATGAAAATAAAATCTATCAAAATTTGCGGGACATAACTAAAGCAGTGCTGAGAGAGAAATTTATAGTACCAATGCATGTAATCAGCCTCAAATCAGTAATCTGAGCTCCTACCACCCAAGAACATATTATGGAAAACAAAACAAAACAAAACAAAAAAAAAAAAACAAAATAAACTTAAAGCAAGAAGAAGAGGAAATGATCAAGAGCAGAAATCAATGATATTGAAAAACAGAAAAACAATAGAGAATAATCAATGAAATAAATAGCTGGTTCTTTAAAAAGATCAATAAAATTGACAAACTTCAGGCAAGAAAAAGACAAAAATTAATATTAAAAAACTATTAATAATTAGAAGATATCACTATAGACTCTGTAAGATAATAAGGATAAAAAGGATAATATGGGAATACTACAAACAACTCTATACACATAATCTGACGATTTAGAGGAAACTGACCAATTCTTCAAAAATACAAATTACCCCAATACCCAATATGAAACAGATAATTAGAATAGCCCTATGAACTAATCAGAAAATTAAATTCATATTTAAAAAACTCTACCCATTAAAGAAATCTCTAGGTCCAAATGGTTTTACTGAAGAATTCTACCAAATATTTAAAGAACTGACACAAATTCAACATAATCTCAACAGTATGTAAAAAGAATTAACACTCTATGACCAAGTGGGTTTTTTCAGGGATGCAAGGATGGTTCAACATTAAAAAATTAATCAGTATAATCCATCAAATTAATAAGATAATGTAGAAAATCATTAGCATATTAATCGATACAGAAAAAGCACCTCACAAAATTCACCCATTCATGACAAAAACTTTCAGAAAAACAGGAATAGAAGAGAACTTCCTCAACTTGACAAATAGGACACACAGATGCTTCCCCCCTAAGATCAGGAAGAAGATGTACAAATAGCAAATGAGCAGGTAAAAAGATATTCATCATCATTAGCTATTAAGAAAATGCAAATTAAAGCTACATTGAGATGTCACTACACATACTTATCAGAATGGCTAAAAGAGTGATGATACCAAATGCTAACAAGGATAAGTTGA
>CAUYRT010009466.1:0-15809 GCA_963574885.1 Lepilemur ruficaudatus | reverse complement strand
TACAGGCTTGGAGGGCAGCTTGGAGGGCAGCCCTGTCGAGGAGTGAGTTTGCTGTGCCCAGAAGTACTCAAGCAGGGACTGGCACCCCTCTGGGGACTGGTGTAATGGGACCCACTGATGGACGGGAGCTTGGGCTGAGGGACCCCAAGGTTGCTGCTGTGAAGCAGACACACCAAAGCAGAAGGCATCTCTGAGACCCCCATTCCTGGCCCTGCCGGGGCTGAGGGGGGGTCGATCCCTGTGAGCAAAAGCTCATGGGAAGGGAGTGCACTACTGCATATTTTGCGAAATTGTACCTGGCTTGTTCGGACTTCTTCCAGAGGATAGGATAGCTTTGCCTTAACCCTGCCCTCTCACCTGGTGACCCAGCTGCCCCCTGATAAGACAGTAAACTGCAGTAGAAGGAGCATCTACTGGAGAGGCTCCAGAGTCAACCAGATCTGTGTTCAAATCCCATCTACATTCCTCAGCAAATCCCTTTGGTTCGCTGAGCCTCAATTTCTTCAGCTATACAGTGGAAATGAAAGTATCTACTTCTCAGAGTTGCTGCAAAACAATGTGTATACAATGCCTGGCACAGAGTAGGAGCTTAAAGAGTGCTCACTCTGACTCATTTCAGCTTAGGGGGCAGCTGTGTGCTCTTGGGGAGAGACGAGAGTGTCCCTGAAAAGAACAGGGACGGGGATAGCAAAAGGGCCAGGTGGATCTTGGGCAAGCAACACTTTTAACTTCTCAAATGCCAGTTTATTCACCTTTAATATGCAGGAAGTGGGAAACGGAATCTCAAACACCTGCTGGTGGGTCCTGTGGACTTTCCTAGATGTGGAAGAACTCTGTGAGCCATGACTAGGCTCTAGCTGTCCAGATTGGTCGAGGCTTTCCGCCCCCTGCAGCCTTGGCCCTGGCAGGGTTTGTAGTATGCGAGCCGGGGCGAGAGGACGTGGGCATTGGTATCTCACAAGACTCAAATCCTAGCTCCCCCAGGCACCTACTTTGTGACATGGAACAGTCTCTGAGTCACAGTTTCCTAACCTCAGAATGAGGACACTAACAGCTGCTTTGCCAGGCCACTGGGAGAATCGAATGGTACCAAATAGGCAAGGTGCTTGCATTTATATAACAGGTGCTTAATACATGATAATATTTATAAAGTGCTTAGAATGATACCTGGCACATAGTAAGTGCTATGCTAATGTTTACTAAAGAACTAACTGGAAATGTAGATAGATGAAAACATGCATATATAAATAGACACATACATAGATGCAGATATGTAGGGAGAGCAGTTGGATGGAGCTCTCCCCCTCCCATGCCTCCCACTCATCCAGAAACTTCTCTGCCAACCTCCTTCCCTCCCAGTCCTGGACCTAAATTTCTCTGGCCACACTGGTGAAACCAAGATTTGGGGACTATAAAAAGTGGTTCTTGTTCACAAATAAGTTGAAGATATTGAAAGAGATGACCTCTATGGTCTGTTCCAGCTCAAACCACCCACTCAACTGTCATGGAGTCCCCTTCTTTGTGACAGCATCTTTTAAGAAATGTGCCCATGTAAGCTCCTATTTTTGTCCTCCCAACAGCCCTGGAAGGGATGGTAGGGATAAAGATTAGTCACCCAGCTTCAGAAAAGGGAACTGGGGGGACAAGGAAAGTGCTGAGGTGGCCCTGTCTAAGCCCCAATCGGCCAGCCCTGTGCCATGAGCTCACATCACAATAATGAGCCCCATTTATTGGAAGGCCCTCTGTGTAAGCCAAGGGCTTACACATCTTATCTCGATGTGTAATTTCATTAGGCTGACATTAAATCCCCGTTTTAGAGCTGAGGAAGCTGAGGTTGGATAGGTAAAGTGACTCGCCCCAGGTCACATAGCCAGATCTGAAACTCCAAGGCTATTGCCACTAGACTCTGGTCTCTTGACGCTCGCCTGGGAGAGCGAGGCCTGCTGCTTCTCCTGGGCGGGGCTCAGGCCAGACTCCACAGCAAGACTGGGAGCAAGGGCCACGTGGGCACTGCCCTTCCCCAAAGCTGGGTTCTTCTTGTGCTCTGTTTCTGCGTCCTCTGAGGCCTGAAGGGCTGTGTCAGGGCAGCAGAAACACTTCTCACTTATAAAGGGATTTGTTACAGGGCTTGGATATTGCACCATTAAATGTGTGAACAGTCAGTATAAAGCTGTTGTCTTTGCATTCAGGGCAGGAGCTGTGTGCCAGTGGGGTAGGCAACAGGAAGGGAAGATGGCTGTGAAGCAAGGACATCCTTGTAGAGCACAGACAACCTGGAACTCACAAAGGTGGGCAGAGACCCATGTTAGTTTTGGTTTCCTCTGACCTCGCCGGTACAGGTGTCACACAGGAGAAGCAGGTCCCCTCTGCTGAGCTACTGACCACACACCTGGCCCAGGAGTCCGAGAAGCTGAAGAAGCCTCTAGGGAAGGCAGAGTAGTGGCAGGCCCAGCTGCTGCCCCACGACCACAGGGTGAGCCAGCAGGTAAGTGACAACAGATGTGAGCTACAAAGGCACCTGCCCTGACCTTCTGAGCATTAAAAAAAGAAATCTGTATTAGTCATCGATTGCTGTGTAACAAATTATCCCCAAACCTAGCAGATTAAAACAGTATGCATTTCTCATCTTGCACAGTTACTGTGGGGCAGGAATCTGGAAGTGGCTTGGCTGGGAGGCTCTGGCTCAGTGTCTCTTACGACACTGTGGTCCAGCTGTCCACCAGGCCTGCCAGCAATAGAAGACTGTGGCTGGAGGATCCACTTCCAAGATGGGCCAATCGCACAGCAGGTGGCAGGAATATTTAGTTTCTGCTTGGGCTGCTTGAGTGTCCTTATGAAATGGCCACCAACTTCCCCCAGAGCAAGTGACTTTTCCCCGAGAGAAAGTGAAGCAGATGCCATGATCTCTTTTATGATCCAGCCTTGGCCATCACAAACCAGCATTTCTGCAGCATCTTACTTGCTGCATAGTTCAGCCCTACTCCACACGGAGGGGATAAGTAATGCCAGGAGGTGGGACTCAGTGGGGCCCTCCTGGAGGCTGGTCACCATGAGGGACATCAGAGTGCTGCTAAAGTCAGGGGACCCCAGGGAGCTTTACCAGGGCATGCTGCTTTCCCAACAAGCCTGAGAGGTCTTCAAGTTCATGGGCAGCCTCTCATGTCCTGACATCTCCCCGCAGTTGTCAGCACCATGCTGCCTCAACATCTGCATCTGGAAATCCAAGAGGCATCTCAAACCAACGTGTCCAACACTGAACTTGGGAATTTCCCCTAAGCCTTCTGCTCCCACACTTGCTCTCACCTCAGTAAGTGGTGACTCTTGTGCTTACTCAAGCCCAGACTGGTACCAGCAGTGATCTTCTCTTGGTCTCATTTACCACGTCCAACCCACCGCAAATCCTCTTGGATGTACTTTCAACGTGTGTCTGGAGACCCCCTGCTGCTTACCGCCTATGCTGCTGTGCCCTGATCTCAGCCCCATTCTCTGTTGCCTGGGTCACTGAGGTTTGATTGCCTCCCAATGGGTCCTCTTGCTTCTGCTTTTGCCCCTTAGAAAGTATCTCCCCACGGCAGCCAGAGGGAGCCTATTAAAAGCAAGTAAGGTCACGTCACTCCTCACTCAAAGCCCTGCGATGGCTCCCGCTGACTCGGTGTAAGAGCCAGTCTTTATAATGACCTGCAAGGCCTTGCGCCATCGAGCCCCCTGCCCCCACCTCCACGCCCGCCAACCTCCTCTCTCCCCTCTGCCCCTGGCTCCCCTGCTCCGGCCACACTGGCCTCCGTGTCCCCCAGCATGTGCTGCCCACTCCACCTTGGTGCCTCTGTTGTTGCGAATTTTGTGATGCTTCGATGCATGTGCTGGTGAGCCTTGGATGCTTCCAAGGGAAAAGATTCCAGACTGTTCCCTCCGTCTGCAATCTCTTCCCTTGGAAACGTCCAAGGCTCACTCCCTCACTTCTTCAGGTTTTATCTCAAATGTCACCTACTCCTTGGGGCCTTCCCCCCGACCCCATTTAATCCAGCAACCCTCACACCCCCTCACGCTCTGTCAGCCTTCCTTGATTTATTTCCTTCCACTGTAATTCACATTCCTATCCATTACACAATTTACTTGTTTATTTGTTCACTGTCTGTTTCCCCTCTGGAATGTCAGTTTGGTGGGGACTGAGGTTGTTGGCTGTTTTGTTCACTGTGTGTCCCCAGAGCCTAGAGCAGTGGCTGGCAGGTGCTCAGAAAGTACTTGCTGAATGAACAGCAGGTCCTAAAGAACAATTTTCAGAAAGATATACGTAGGATGGTAATGAGTAATGTGTTACTTTCCAGCTGTGTGGCATTAAATGAGTCACTTCACCTCTCTGAGCCTAGATTCTACATGACCAGACACAGGTTCGACCTAAGGGAAACTGTTGTCTTAGAGCAGGCTCTGGGCTGTTTGGGGCTCTAGCCGCAAAGGCTGTGCCACTCAGCCGGGCGCAGTGGCTCATGGCTCACGCCTGTAATCCTAGCACTCTAGGAGGCTGAGGAAGAAGGATCGCTCAAGGTCAGGAGTTCGAAACCAGCCTGAGCAAGAGTGAGACGCCGTCTCTACTACAAATAGAAAGAAATTATCTGGACAACTAAAAATACATAGAGAAAAAATTAGACGGGCATGGTGGTGCATGCCTGTAGTCCCAGCTACTCGGGAGGCTGAGGCAGGAGGATTGTTTGAGCTCAGGCGTTTGAGGTTGCTATGAGCTAGGCTGATGCTATGGTACTCTAGCCCAGGCAACAGAGTGAGACTGTGTCTCAAAAAAAAAAAAAAAAAAAAAAAAAGCTGTGCCACTTGGTGAGACCAAGGTGGTGAGACCTGGGGCAGGTCACTTAACATCTCTGCCCCTTGGTTTTCCCCTCTGTAAAACAGGAACAATCAAAATAAACACCCTAAGGCGTTGTAATTTGGATGACATGAGTTAACGGCCCAGCCTGGTACCCGGCACACAATAGGTGTTCACAGAGAGGAAGGAACATTGTCCTGCATGCTCCACAAGTGTTTCTGTCCTGGTCATGGGACAACTGCACATCCAAGGCTCTTGGCCATCTGGGATTTTCCAGAACTTGGATCCACATCTGTTAGGATTGCCAGTATTTTTCCACAGCGAAGGAGTCAATCCCTTTGAGTTCTGCCCCTTGAGAGTCAGGGAAAGCTGCGAAAGGCACACAGGGGTGTCCTTGTCCACTGAGAGACTCCGTCAGGAGAGGAGAGGATGCTTCACCTCGTGTGACTGCAGATCGCAGGCAGTGATCTCGTCACCCACACGCCAGATTACAGAAATCACTGGAGACAAGCTCACCCAGAGGCTGCAAACTGGCGGCCAAGGGCTGGATAGGAGGCACAGACCAGATTGCTCTGTTGGCCAGCACCTCATTTAGAAAATAACAGCATCTGAATGTCTGTAAATAATCAGGAAGAGCTGAAGGTCCACAGACCCCACCACTCCCTATTGCCTCACACCTAGCGGGAGTCACACATTTGCCGTTTGTCTGGACCCCAGGCAGCCACCGTTGCATTTCACAAGTGGGACTCTGAGAGAAGCTGACCCCTTGAGAAGCCATCTCAGCCTCCTGCTACCAGGCTCATTTTGGATTCCTGTCCAGCCAGCAGTTAGAACACAGTGGCCTCTGTCACCTAAATCCATGGGGTTGTCCCCAGGCTCTTCTCCTTGTTTCTTGACTTGCCACCCTATTTTCCATACTCATCTCCTAGCCATGTCCACTTAGTTGTAAGAGGAGGGGAGGGAGCCCACTGGCTGTCCCTCTGCCAGGAGTGTCCTCCCTCTGCAGTCTGCCTGATCAGCACCTGCTTGAGACTCTTGTCCTGCACCACCTCCTGCGAGAAGCCTTCCCTGACTGCCTCCCTGCCCTGCCCTGGCGCCAGCCAGTCTGATACGACCACAGTGCTCCTGGATGACTGTTGATCAGGGCCATTTTCCCTCCTGCTTGGACTGATGTTATGGGTCTGCTTGTCCCTCGAGACTGTGCTCTCCTCCAGGGCAGGGGCTGTAGGTCATTCATCTCTGTGTACCTGGGGCTTGGCTCATGTAGGTGCTCAAAAGTGGGCCCTGAAAGTGTAAATAAATGAATTCCTTCCTTCCTTCCTTCCTTCCTTTCTCCAGTCCTTCCTTCCTCCCTCACTCCCTCCCGCCCTTCCTTCCTTTCTTTCTTCCTTCTTTCCTTCCTTCCTTCCATTCATTTGTTGCTTGCCTTCCACATTTGCCTGGCAGGGTCCTGTCACTTTAAGCACCCACCCCTGGCTGTGGGGAGTGTGTCAGCCCCCACGGAAGATGAACCTGGTTCTGGGCCAGCTGTACATGACACTCATCTCGATCCCACCCCGATCACAGCGTCACACCCAGTTTCTGCTTGTCCTGGTTCTTTGTTGTAAATTTTCTAATGATTCAATACACATGCTCAAAAAATCAAAATCATAAGTGTACAGTTTGGTGAATTTCCAAAGCAAACACATCATGGAAGCAGCACTCAGATCAGGAAAAGAGGAGAAAAGCCCCTGCCTGTGCCGTCTCCAGTCACTGTTCCCTGCAAGGGTGACCCTTCTTCCAACTCTCTCACCATTAATTTTCCTGCTTTGTATTTTATAGAAATTCAACAACATAACATATACTCCTTTGGGCCTGACTTCTTTTACTTAATCCTGTGCTTGTGAGATTTATTCATGTTGTGGTTTATTTATTTTCATTGAAATATTCCATGGTGTAAATATGCTGTGACTTATTTGTTCATTCTGCTGTTGGTGCACATTTGAGCTGGGTCTTGTTTGTGGCTATTGAGAATAATGCTTTGTGAACATTCTTGTACGTATCTTAGGGAATATACGAGTGCATTCGTGTTGGGTATGCACCTAGGTGCGGCAGTGCTGGATCATAGGCAAGGTGCACGCTCTACGTTAGTGGAAACTTGCCATGTTCCACGGCAGGCAGCATGTGAGAGTCCCAGTTGCTTCTGTGCTCATGCCTACTTGGCATCACTGGGCTTTGGGTTTTTTGTCCAGCCATTCTGGCGGGTGGACTGTTCCGTTGTTGACCGCATGCTCCAGCCCACTGACAGTCCGATCCCGCTCTCTCTGTTTGGGGTGTGTCTGGAAAACCAGCCTCTCTGGTTCTTGATGCGTGTCCTGCAGTTTTATATAGAGTTTGTCTCCACCCCTGCAGAACTGAGACAGGCCTCTCCGCTGTCCTTCCCTGAGGGGCCCTCCGGCCTCAGATGACAGCTCCCACAGAGCACGGATCCCTGTGAGGGGAGGGGACAGAAGGCATCGGGGACCTGTCCCCCCAAACCTGCACAGGCCCTTCCTGTGACCACAGCTCACTTACTGAGCCAACTTGTGGACCCTTCTCAGCCTATTATACTCAAAGCATTGGGTAGGGCAGGTGTGGTGGCTCACACCTGTAATCCTAGCACTCTAGGAGGCTGAGGCAGGAGGATTCCTTGAGCTCAGGAGTTCAAGACCAGCCTGAGCAAGAGCAAGACCTCGTCACTACTAAAAATAGAAAAAGTTAGCTGGGCATGGTGGTGCACATCTGTAGTCCCAGCTACTCGGGAGGCTGAGGCAGGAGGATCGCTTGAACCCAAGAGTTTGAGGTTGCTGTGAGCTAGGCTGATGTTACGGCACTCTAGCCCAAGTTACAGAGCAAGACTGTTTAGAAAAAAAACCCCCAAAAACCAAAAACATTGGGTAGGAGTAAAGAACAAATATAAGTGCTAAGATGGTGAAACTCTTAGAAGAAAACACAGGGGCAGTCTTTGTGACCCTGGATGTGGCAATAGTTTCTTAGCTATGACACCAAAAGCAGAAGCAACCAGAGAAAAAATGGAATTGGACTTCATCAAAATTAAAAACTTTCCTGCTTCACAGGACACTATCAAGAGAGTGAACAGACAGCCCACAGGACTGCAGAAAATATTTGCAAGTCATGTATCTGGCAGGGGACTTTTACGTAGAATATATAAAGAACTCTTGGAGCTGAGAAGCCACTGGAAGCCAGAAGAGGCAGCAAGGGCCCTTCCCAACAGCCTTCAGAGGGAGCGCGTCCTGCTGACACCTAATTTCAGACTTCTGGCCTCCCAAACTGCGAGAGAATAAATTTCTTTTGTTCGAAGCCACCAGGTTTGTGGTCATTTGTATGGCAGCTCTAGGAAGAGAATGCAGGAAATTACACTGAGGCTGCAGCAAAGCTTTTGAAAACCTGTTTCTTTAAGTATCTCTCTGTCTGTCTGTCTGTCTCTCTGTGTCCCTGCATGTGTGGCAGCTGCACCTTCCGCTCCCTCCCAACATCTGCAGTTCAAATAGCCTCAGCTGAGCGTCTGCAGGCCCTTCCTCCTCCTCCTCCTCCTCCTCTCCTTCTCCCTTACCACGTGCCTGTCAGCACTTTCCATGGAAATCCAGCTGGACCCTGCAGTTCTGCTGCCTCCATGAAGCCCAGGGCCCAGGTGGCCTGACACAGAGCTTTCCTTGGCGGTGGAAGGAGGGCTGGAATGTGGAGGCCCGCCCTGCTCTTCCCTGAGTAAATCTTTCTCAGAATGGCCACGCGGTTCTCCGGCTGCCCTTGCCTCTTCACTTTCCCTCCTTCCCAACGTGCACACCATCACCGTTTGCCTTCCAAACAACCCTGGAATCAGCCCACACCCCTCCATCCCATTGCCCCTCCTGGGGCTCAGGCCACCAGTGTGTCCCCGCTGGACCACCGCCACACCTCCGGGCACTCTGTCCCTGACCCACCCTTCACTCTTCAGCCAAGGAGCTTTCCAATGTGCAGGTCTGAGCCTGCCGCACTCCTGCTGTGCCCCCTGTCCCTCCCCTCCCTCTAAGGCTGAGTCCAGGCTCAGTAGGGCTCACTAGGCCCCTCCTCCCTCCTGCAGCCCCATCCAGGCCTGTGGCCTGGGCTTGCTTCTCTGGAACCACTGCGATGATGTCCCTTCCTCAAGCATCACTTGCTCTGCTCAGCTGTCTCCTCTTCCTCAGCTTCCTCCCACCCATCCAACGCCCTTCCTAGGCCTTCGGTCCCCAGCAAACACTTCCTCAGGGAGGCCTTGTCTGGCCCTCTAAGTCAGGGTTAGCTGTCCCTGCCATTTGTCCCCAAGGCTGGAGGTAGGATGGGTTGAGTAGAATGTTTCTGTTCCAAGTGACATAGGACCCAACTCAAACAGGCTTGAGCAAAAAAGGAAACGTGTTGGTTTATGCGACTGAGAAGCCCAGTGGTTGGGTCTGGCCTCAGGCATAGCTGGATTCTGGATTCGACCGTGTCTCCCAGACCAGACTGCCTTGTCTCTTGGTTCTTTCCTTCTTAGGAATGGCACCATGCTGACACGCCAGAAGCCCTGGGTCCTTTTCTCACGTGGCCAGGTGGCTGTAGTACATCCCAGAGCCCTAAGGCCAGTAGGACAGAGAAAAACTCTTTTCCAGGAGCTCCTGCAAGAGCGCGGCCATCCAGCTGATGAGCAGCTTTGGTCACTGGTCCGTCCCTGAGCCAATTGCCGTAGCCAGAAGAAGGCAATGTCCCAGTGGTTTGAGGATCCCACCAAATGCTTCGGTCCTGAACGGGGTATGGGGCCTTCCTGAGAGCAGGGGAAGGTGGAGTCCTAAGTGAGGACAAGGGACGTTGCTGTAAGATGGGGGATGGGAACCAGGGTGGCAGATGACAAGTGCTCCCAACTTTCTCTTCTTTAGAGGCAGGGACATAAGGCACAGGGAGAGGGAAACTGACACCCCAGGCCACACCACTGGTGCATGGCAGAGCTCAGACTGGAATCCCAGTCTCCTGACTCCACGTAGCTCTTTGCACAAAGCCACTCTGCCCCAGGGAGTAGCCTCAGACACAGGAGGGACCCTGGAGTCCCTACCCAGAGGTCTTTCTTTTTAATCATAAGGTGTCCAGGCTGTCTTTCCCACAGACTAGGCATTAGTCGGTGGGTCTGAACAAGGAAAGAACTGCACTCTTTGCCCTGGGAATCTTCCTCTATCTTGTTTCTCTTCAAGAAAAATTCCTCTCCTTCCCAGTCATTCCAGCCCTTGCCAAAGATCCACCGGGCTCCAGACAGAGCTGCTGCTTGACAGATGAGGTCAGTTCAGCGGCAGCTCATATCTGGAGTGTCTTGCAGAGAGCAATGCTGTGACCTGCCCAGGGTTCACTGCAAATACTCAACACAAATACTGAACACCCTCTCCTCCTGGGCTCCTTCCTCTGTCTGCACCGCCTTCTCCCCTGCTGGCTGGAGGGCAGACAGAGCAGCCAGGAAAAGCACAAGACAGTCTGGTGACTGAGGACAAACTAGGTTTCCGTCTGGGACTCTGTCCCTGAGCCTGGGGCAGCCGGGCCTTCTCCCTGGGGCGTGGGCTCCCATTGCTGTCGGCTCTGCCCTGCCCTCCACACCCTGAGCAGAAACAGTCTACTCCCTGTGCATGACTATTTCTGTTCAGCTTCCTTTTGCTGAATTAGTTTCCATCACATTTGTTATGAGGTTGAATTGTGTCCCCCAAAAAGATACCTTCGGGTCCTAACTCCCGGTACTTGTGAATGTGACATTATCTGGAAATAGGATCTTCGCTGATATGATCAAGTGAAGAGGAAGTTATGCTGGATTAGGTTGGCCCCTAGATCCAGTGACTGGTGTCCTCGTAAGAAAAGGAAAATTTGGACACACAGACACGTACAGAGGGAAGACGACATGTAGGGAGAAGGTCACGTGAAGGCAGAGACTGCAGTGATGCATCCGGCATCTGCAAGCTGCGGACAGCCACCAGGAGCTAGGAAGAGGCAAGGAAGTGTCCTCTCCCAGAGCCTGCAGGGAGGGCATGCCCCGGCCAACGCCTTGATTTTGGACTTCTGGCCTCTGAAACTATGAGAGAGTAAATTTCGGTTGTTTCAAGCAACTCAATTTGGGGTAGTTTGTTACAGCAGCCGCAGGAAATGGATACAGAGGTGGAGGCAGAGTAAACAGAGGGGTGCCGGTAGCGTGGAGCCATAGAAGGACCGAGACAGCTATGGGCTCAGATAAGTGGCTCGTTCACGTCTTAGCTGTGTGGACTTGAGCAGGTTACCTCCCCTCTCTGAGCCTGGATTTCTGTTAACACTCAGTGGTTGTCAGTAAATATCTGGAGTTGGCTAGGGCCCTGGGCCAGACTGGGTGGAAGATGAACACTGTCTTCAAACACTTGAAGGCTGTCATGAGGACAAGGCATTCAATCCATTCCGTGGGACAAGTACCTCAGGGGAAAAGTTAAACCAAGGAAGGACAGGCCTGAATCAGGGAAGAACTTCCTAGCAAGGAGACCTGCCCAGTAGTGGCCGGGAGAGGTAATGAGCCCCCCGTGACTAGAGGAGATGACGCAGAGGCTGAAGCACTGACTGAGTGACAGTGAGAAGGTCGCCCACCACCCAGGACAAAGCTTGCCCCCGTTTCCTGTGTCATAGGGTGACCAGGGACTGAGGGGTTTACCGGGACATGGGACTTTCGGTGCTGAAACCAGGAGGGCCCTGGGCAAGCTGGGCTGAGCTGCGTGGTGAGGAGCCCACAGCCCTGGCTGTGTCTCAGGCAGATCCGGGAATCTTGGAGTGGGTTTGCAGGCGGAAGCCACAGGAACTGGTTTTTTCCACTGGCTCCGAGACACAGGGGTCCAAATAGCCCCGCTTTGGGGCTGGGAGACAAGTACAGCACAGGCGTGGAGAGGAGGGACTGCTCCTTACTTCAGACTAAAAGTGGCTTCCCCACCCCAGTGAGGCCCACAGAGCCAGCGGCACCACCAGGCCAGGCAGCTTCGGGACATCAGGAATCCAGGCCTTTGCACGAGTAGTGGCCTTCCTGGGGCGCCGGCGGCATGGCAGGAGAGAGGCGCTGCCCTCACACGGCTCCCCAAACAGCTGAGTCACTGAGGGGCTCTATGAGGCAGGACCGGGAGGTTCACATGATGGTTCACATGAAATACATCCTGCTGCCCCTGGAATTAGCTGGGGAGAGCTGCGCTGGGCACAGGCGGGGGGAATGGGAGGGAGGCCTGCTGGGAGACCCCCAGCTCCGGGCACAGTCTCAGGTGGCTGGGGGTCTCCAGCTACACCACCAGCTCTGCCGGGACCCTGAGGGCAGACGCGGGCCTCCTCCTTGCCTTCTCTCTAACCCCACTTCCAGACTCCTACGGAGTCTCCTACCAGGAAGCTCTGAAATGCCTCTAGCCTTCTCTCTGCCCACTGCCAGGCGGGCACAGGCCCTACCCTTCTCTTCTGAACAATCGCCTGGCTCCTGACGCCTCCCTGGCAGCCTCTCCCCGGGCCCTGCTCCCCTCGTGCGCTGAGCCCCGGCCACTGCGCAGCCCTTGCACTTTCTTAGCGGGCAGCCCAGCAGTCTCGTCCCCAGACCTTTGTGTAAGTGGGATCCTCTTCCAGAACACCGCTCCCTTTCTTTACTCCACCAACTGTTATTCAACTTCAGAGATTCACCCAGGTGCTACCTGCTCCAGGAGACCCTCCCTTCATGTCCTTCTCTGTCCCCAGAGCACCCTGTGCTTACTGCCCTGAGCCAGTCACGGGGTCATGCACTAACAGAAAGGGTGTCTCTCCTAACAGCCTGGGAGCTTCCTGAGGACAGGGGACAGGTTTCCTACTTGTGTATTCCCAGCACCTGGTCCACAACACAGAAGGAGGGAAGGCATGAGTGAGTGCGTGCATGTCCTGTCAATCCTCAGGGCTGAGGGGCCCCTGTTGAGCTGTGCTGGGGCTGGGACCGCTAAGCAGAGGGGAGTGCAGAGCAGGGGAGCCTGGGACTCCTCAGCTGCTGCTCCGTCTCACCACTGCTGTGCTGGTCCCCGAAGACCCTGAACCCTGCACCCTGGCCAGGTCACCCTGGGGTTTCTGTGTGGGAGGCTAATGTGAGGCAGGGGAAGCTGGAACAGCCTGCTACGCCAGAGGTGTGGAAGGGGACTGACGGCCTGACCACGTTGCATAGCAAAACAAGCCCCACGTTAATAACTGGGGCTGTCTGCACTTCTGGGTACCTGGGTAGGTTAAGAGGAAAGGGAAGGCTGAAACAGAAGGAGAGTACAGCTCTGGAAGTGGGAAGAGGACCTCCTACGTCATGGGAGCCAGGCAGGGAGGGTCAAGCTGGGGTCCCAGAGGTCATTTGAATGGATAGGGTGTCCCTCCGTGGTGACTGGACGATACCAGCCCACTCCTCCTGGGCTGAGTGAGAAGCTGCCCTGCCTGTCCCCACTCCCCTCCTCCAGCAGCCACTGCCATATCCATCCCTTAATCTCATGACAGCTCCGTGAGGTGTGACTGTGCGATCCCCACTTACAGATGAGGCAAGCTTCTTTCCTGCCTTCTATTGATTTGTTTGAAAATTCTTCAGAATTCCATTTTAATTACTACCTTCAGTGGTTTCTCTAGGAATTACAATATGTATTCTTAACTTTTCATGCTCTCCTCAGGGTTAATCTTGCATTATTTCATATGCTATTTCCAGTTAATTACCATGACCACCATTTACCACACTCCTGTCTGCTCTTTATGCTAGAATTGACGTATGGGTCATATTTACATACCTTACAAATTCCACAAGACTATGCTATAATTTTTTCCTTAAAGAGTTATATCTATTTAGAGAAATTAGAATAGAAATCATCTTATATATTTACCCATATATTTACCATTTCCAATACTCTTCATTCCTTGCTGAAGATTTGAGTTTTCATATGGTATCATTTCCCTTCTACCTGAAGAACCCTCTGGCATGTCTTATAATGTAGGTCTGTGGTGATGAATTCTCTTAGTTTTTCTTAATCTGATAATATCCGATTCTTTAATTTTCATTTCTTTCATTTTCATTCTTGAAGTATATTTTCACTGGATATATAATTCTATATAGAAAGAATTTCTTTCTTCACTTTAAAGATGTTGTTCCACTATCTTCTGGCTCCATAGTTTTGGAAGAGAGGTCAGCAGTTAATCAGATTCTTGGTCCTGTGCATCTAGTGTGTTGTTTTTTTCTCTGTTTACTTTCAAGATTTTTTCTTTGGTTTTCAGATACAGTTTGACTTAATATTCCTTGGCATGGCACTTTGGGAAAAACACTCCCCACGTTGTCCTTTCCTCTAATGCCACAACAATCAACAAAAAAGAAGACTTCTGTGACCAAATGTGGGGTTCCCCACACACACAACAAGCAGCAAACACCAGCTGGGTGTCCTCTAATTCAATTCTGACACTATCTCCCTAGAGATAGCATTAGGTCCCACAGGGTGAGGCTCAGTCCCTAAGACTGATCCCTTCTTTCCACCAGTCACAAGTCCAGGTCTGCAGAACTCCTGACTGACTGACTTCAAATTGATGTTCCCATAACCCCCTCTTTGGGTTTGATTAATTTCTAGACTGGCTCACAGAGTTCAGGGAAACATTTACTTACGCTTACCAATTTATTACAAGGGATATTTTAAAGGATACAAATAAACGGCCAGATGAAGAGATATATAGAGTGAGGTCTGGAAGGGTCCCAACATGGGAGCTTCTGTCCCTGTGTAGTTGGGGCATGCCACCCTTGCAGCATGTGTGTGAGTTCTTGTTCCTATTCCTGTCCACCTCCACATGTGCAGCTCAACAAACCCTATTTTTTGATCCTTTTATGGAGATTTCACTGGGAGATCCTTTTATGGAGATTTCATGGACAATCATGTCAAAATGTGATTGGATAAAAAAATGCGTGCTCTAAACACAGCAAGATCTGTCTGTTCAGATTATTTCTAGCCTCTCCCTGCAGCATTCCTTCCTCCAGGGTACGGGGCAGAACCTTCTCTGGAATAAGTCTTTTGATCCATAATCATATTAGAGTCCTGCCTCGGGCAGGTAAAAGGAGAACAAGAGAGGGTCAGAGAGAGATTATGTCTCCTGGGGCCTAAAGCACCCCAACATTACAACAAGGACTATGGGAGTTATGAGCCAGGAACCGTGAGTGAAAACATATATATATATATATATCTCATAACACTGTCCATGGTTTTCTTTAAATTTATCGTGCTTAGGGTTTGGTGAGCTTCCTAAAATTTTAAATTTGTGAAATTTTAAATTTCAAATTTGGGAAATACTTGGCCATTTTTCTTCAAATATTTTATTCTGCCTTATCCTCTTTTCTCTCCTTCTAGGACTCCAGTGACATCATGTATGAAGTCCTTACAATTAAACGTAATTAGACTACAGGTCTCTGAGACACTGTTTACTTATTTGTTTTTAATCTTTTTTCTCTGTGTTCTTCAGGTTGGATAATTTCTATTTATCTATCTTCAAGTTTACTGACAGGTTTCTATTCCTCTCTGTTCTGTCATTCAACCCAACCAGTGAATTTTTTCCTCCTGAGATGAATCGACAGTGTATATTTCTGACCTTGAATTTCCATTTGTTCCTCCCTACACCTCCCCATTCCTGCAATTTGGTTCTTTGAAAAAATAATTTCTATTTCTTTGCTGAGATTTCCTGTCTTTTCATTCATTCATAGATGAGATGCTTTTAAATTTAACAAAGTCCAATTTGTGGATATTTTTTCATAGATCATACTTTTGGTGCTATACATAAAAACTCATCACCAGGCCGGGGGCGGTGGCTCACGCCTGTAATCCTAGGACTCTGGGAGGCTGAGGCGGGAGGATCGCTCAAGGTCAGGAGTTCGAAACCAGACTGAGCAAGAGCGAGACCCTGTCTCTACTAAAAATAGAAAGAAATTAATTGGCCAACTAAAAATATATAGAAAAAATTAGCTGGGCATGGTGGCGCATGC
>CAUYRT010009463.1:0-14014 GCA_963574885.1 Lepilemur ruficaudatus | reverse complement strand
CTATGCTAGGACAAATCATATGCTTGAGTGCACTTTAGGAGGAAGGGATTACAGCGTGGGAGGCGTGTGTACACGCATGTGCTTCCCTATTGTCCTCGTTCCCTGTAACACTCCAGACAAGCTAAAGCACAGAGCTAGCAGGCACATATCTAGTGGGAACCTGGGAGATGGGAATATTTAGTATGGGCCCAGGGTCACTTGTGTAATGTGGCTAAATTTTTCCATGCAAAATCTCACATTCACATTTCTGAGTACACAGCAAACACTATCTGGTTATTATACACTCTTGTGCCTCTAATATTTGAACAACCTCACCTTGCCCAAACAAAGTTACAAAGAATTATAATGGACAAAATTGTAACTGACAAAAAACTTCCCAATTTCTCATTGAGATTTCAAGGGGATCAAAAATAAAATAAAATAAAATCACTTCTAGAACCATCTTAATTCTCCTGGAACCCTTTGGACCTGATTTTTACAATATAGGTCCTAAAAGCCAGGCATCTCTTCGCAAGTGAGCCTCCAGATTTCACCAGATCTGCTCTCGCCATGCCTCCCTACAGGGGAGAATCAGAGCAGCAGGAGGAGGAGAAGGCTGAGCTGCAGAGGCCGCTGCGTGACCAGGTGTGGCTGCTCTGCTAAGCCTCGCAGCCTGCATGTCAACTCGTCTCACATTCTCAGTGGACGGAGAACCACTACCATGCTGCACACATATAAAACGACAGGCAACCAGAGGCAGAGAACCGGCACTGCTGGCAGGGGCTTCGGCTTGGAATGTCTAGCACTTTTCACTTAATGACTTTAAATTAATAAAGCAGCAAAACAGTAATGACGATCATCAAGCAGCCATCTAAGAGAGGTGGGGGGGAAGTTGTGTTTCCACATTAGCAGCATCAGCCATTCGCTTTCTACACCAGCACTGTCCCGTAGAATGTACTGTGATGATAGCGCTCTGTATCTGTGCTGTCCATCACAGAACACCCTGGTCACGTGTGACTAATGAGCACTTCAAATGTGACTATAAGAAAATGAATTTTTAGTTTTAAAAAATTTAATTAATTTTAATTTAAATCATCACAAATGGCTAGTGATTACCATATCAGACAGCATAGAAGCAGATCTTCATTTTACAAATAGCGCAACCCTGGAATACTGCGAGGCCCAGTGAAATAGCAGATGGAAAAGAACTTTGAGAGGCAAGATGGGCAGCACTAACACGAACGAGCTGGAATCCTGGGGCCTTGCAGCAGAGGCCCTTCTGGGGGACTCAGATCTGGTTTACAACACTGAGTACCTCTTGCCAGC
Organism: Lepilemur ruficaudatus; assembly: GCA_963574885.1. Classification (NCBI taxonomy): domain Eukaryota; kingdom Metazoa; phylum Chordata; class Mammalia; order Primates; family Lepilemuridae; genus Lepilemur; species Lepilemur ruficaudatus. Next base: position 12,709 of record CAUYRT010009463.1, on the reverse strand, counting down.
TCCAATTCAGGAGACCCTGAGCCAAGGAGTAAACAAGAGCAGTGGCTCTCTAGAGGAGTCAGATGGGAGACCAGGGATCCATCAGTACTGCATCTCTTCCGAGGACAAGAATTATGGGCAATTCCCTCTCTACATAGCTAATCGTTGTAACAGATACCTAACTCCCTGAAACAGAAATGCTCAAGGGCCAACTCCATAATTGAAACGAAGGCTGAGTATAATTGAATGCAAACATAAATAATGGATAAAAGCAGTACAGAATGCACTGCCCTCCCGAACAATTCAAGAACCCATTCAGAGATGGAACAGGACAGGATACAAATAACTTACCAATGAGGGCCAAAGGGACAATGGACTGCCCTGTATTTCTTTAGTGCAGGCAGTAGCAAAAAGAACAAAATGGAAAATTAAACTCTACTGAATAGCATCTTATGACACTAACTGAAACCAAGAGGTTCAACAGAGAAAGAAAATCACCTCATAATCAATTTATTCACATACAGCCTGTGGTTTACCCTCATTTCTGAAGTCTGAAGGAATCCTCTCAAGTGTACACTGGCTACACCAACATTTTCCAATGACTTTTTTCCTCCCCACACCCAACGTCAAAGTCCCAAGAAAAGAAAAACGAAACCAAGTACTAGAAAACCTGGGATTTCTACTTTCTCTCATGTAATCACAGCTAGCATCTCTCAGCAAGTCCCCAAAGCCTACATTTACACTTCTGATCTTTAACAAAAGAATTTCATATGTAACTGAGAGCTAGCATCTTGTTTTTAGGTGGGGAGGGGAGTTGACACATGTTATTGCACTTAGCAATAGATGGTGAATGATGTATTTTTTTCCAAAATAAAACTTGCTGGATACAGATTTTACCTCCCATTGGACACACTCATGAAAATAGTTAAATCATTAGGTTTTTTATTAAAAAGTCAACATTTTTCCATTCATTTTCACATTGCCACAATGCATACAGCATGAACACAAACAGATCATTCCATTAAAGGAGGGTGGGCTAAGGTTGTCTTGAAAGACTAAATGCTGGCTAGCTGGATTATGCCAAATCCTGGCTACAGTTTTCAATCTTAACCTGACAACTATTCAGTCCCTGCCAAAAACCAACCTGACAGAGCAGATACTGGAGGAAGACAGTGGAGATTCTATATTGTACTCTAGTATCAAATTAAAACAGAAGAATGCTCACTGCATTTGTCCCCTTAAAAAAAAACTCATAGACTCCTGCATTCATGTATGCCCTCAGATTTTATACAGGGTCTCTATAAGGAACAGACAACAAAAAACTTTTTGCTGCTTCTGAAATAACCTTGTTAAAGACATTGCCCAGGCCAGGCGCGGTGGCTCACGCCTGTAATCCTAGCACTCTGGGAGGCCAAGGAGGGAGGATCACTCAAGTTCAGGAGTTCGAAACCAGCCTGAGCAACAGTGAGACCCCCGTCTCTACTAAAAATACAAAGAAATTAATTGGCCAACAAAAATATACAGAAAAAATTAGCCAGGCATGGTGGCTCCTGCCTGTAGTCCCAGCTACTGTGGAGGCTGAGGCAGGAGGATTGCTTCAGCCCAGGAGTTTGAGGTTGCTGTGAGCCAGGCTGATGCCACAGCACTCTAACGCCGGGCAACAGAGTGAGACTCTGCTCAAAAAAAAAAAAAAAAAAAAAAAAGACATTGCCCAGTGCATGGTTTAACGTCTACAAAAATGCTTTTAGATCAATTCTTACTAGTACCGGGAAAAAGCTTCTTTCTCAGCAGACAACCAATAAAATTACTGGCTTTCTTATTAGTTGGTAATTATATGATTCATCATATTTCCATTTTCCTCCTGGCTACCAGGACATTCAGAACTATATTTAATGTTTAGTTCCTACAACCAAAGTATCCAAGGTGTTTATTATATTTGTTCTTCCCCAATTCCACACCGATAGTTTAAATTAGTTTTAATTTATACTTAAGTAGTCTTCTATATACGTAACAGGCAGCCCACAAGAGCTGGACTACCATACTGAGTACAGCATTGACCACTATTATCACAATATGGTGTCAATGACGGTAAATTCTTTTTTTTTTTTTTTACACATCAGCAATAAACACTTGGTAAATTCTTACCCTAAGACAGACATTCAAGGGAAGGGAAGTGAGTACAGGCAGGGTACTGAAAGGGAGGCATGCTATAGGACACAGCATCCCTCAAGAATAATGAGAGCAGCTGGATACACTGGTTCATGCCTTTAATCCTAGCACTTTGGGAGGCCAAGGTGGGAAGATCACTTGAGGCCAGGAGTTCGAGACCTATTTGAGCAACATACCAAGACCTCCATCTCTACAAAAAAATTTAAAAATTAACCGGGTGGTGGCACATGCCACCAGTCCCAGATACTCCAGGAGGCTGAGGCAGAAGGATTGGCTGAGGCAAAAGGATTGCCTGAACCCAGGAGACTGAGGTTGCAGTGAACCACCATCACTATGATGATGCCACTGTACTCTAGCCTGGGCAATGCTGCAAGACCCTGTTGGAGGAGGCAGGAGGGGGAGGAGGGAGGATGGGACGAAGGAGGAGGGAGGAAGGAAAGAGGAGGGAGGAAAGAGGAAGTAACGAGAAGGGAGGAGGAGGGAGGGAGGAGGGAGGGAGATGGGAGGATGAAGGAGGCGGAGGAGAATGAAGGTGAGGGGATGCCCTCTCAAAAAGAAGTAGATTTTGGACTGCAAATTAAATTTTAGACAGGGCAAATATTACCTTTCTACAGATAATAAAACAGATGACAAAGAGCTCAAATGACTTCCCCAGTCCTTGGCTCTCTCCACTATACCACACTGCTGTGGAATCACTGCTGTGAACGAAGCCTCCACAGACTATGTAGATGGCTACAAGGACCACAGAAGACAACGCTAGACGGGGAGAGAGGCCACACCTGTTAAAAAACGAGATCAGCCCAAGCCTTTCTCACTGCATCCTAGTAATTACGTACAAAGGAAGTCAGAAGACTTCTAACCCTTAAAAGTGTAAGGGGGTAGGCCAGGCACGGTGTCTCATGCCTTTAAGCCCAGCACTCTGGGAGGCCAAGGTAGGTGGATGGCTCAAGGTCAGGAGTTCGAAACCAGACTGAGCAAAAGCGAGACTCCGTCTCTACCAAAAAAAATATAGAAAGAAATTACTTGGACAACTAAAAATATATATAAAAAATTAGCCGGGCCTGATGGCACATGCCTGTAGTCCCAGCTACTCGGGAGGCTGAGGCAGAAGGATTGCTTGAGCCCAGGAGTTTGAGGTTGTGAGCTAGGCTGACGCCACGGCACTCTAGCCCGGGCAACAGAGTAAGAGTCTGTCTCAAAAAAAAAATTGTAAGGGGGTAGAGGGCAGAAAAAAGGAAGGTAGTTTTACCAATTACCCCTTGGTGCCAGGCACCAGAATAGCTGCTATACACACATTATCTTACTTAATTTTCGCAACAATCATATGGGGTGGGTACTCCCATTTTACACAGGAGAATTCTTTAGTTACACATCTACTCATTTCTCAACAGTGTCAATTCAACAAATGTTTACTAAAGACCAAATTACCAGACATTTTACGATCCTGCAGCCCACAGTGGTCCCTACCTAGAGCAGCCTTCAGGCTGGTGGAAGAACTGGGTCTTCAACCAGGTCTGTGCGACTTCAAAAGCAGCTCTTCCATTGCTGAACACTGCCTCCTCTCTGCGTCTGAGCCAGGCTAAGGACATGTGGAGGCTGACAGCACCTCAGGAACAACCAAATCCTAACTAGCTGTCAATACCTCCCCCACTCACCCCGAGAAAGCTGATTGAGGCCAAATAGGAAAGTCTCTCACTATATGTTACAAAAGTTCCTTTGATGCAAAGACCAGAATCTACTCTTCAATCTGGGGCCTAGAAGCTCCCTGCAAAGCAGGTATCATTAAAGCCCAAAAGAGAGATGGGGGAGAGGGGCTGGCAGAATGGATTCTCTGGGGGCTGGACAGCTCAGCCCCTTTGGCCAAAAACCCTTCTATCAGTCCTCCTGCCATTCATAGCAGACACCAATCCACAATCAATCACTTTGCGTCCTGATGAACAGCTGAATCGAATTTATCTAATGCTAGGTTAGGGCCTAGGTTGCCTTGTGGGAATGGATTCCTCTAGGGATCAGTAGGAACGCACATGAGATTTTCAACCACATCCTTATCAATCATAATCGGTGGGATCCTAGTCAGGAAGCTGGTAATGAGTTAAAGACAATCAATCAGTCCCATCAGTCACAGAGCTCTAGCCATGGAAGAAGAAAGGGCCTTCAGTCTCTCCCAAACTAGAGGAGCAAGAAGGCCCCAGGATACCCAAGAGACAGCAGGCCAGCTCAAAAAACACTGACAGAGCAGCCACTGAACATGGGCACTGGGCCAGGCCCTGCAGGAAAGGATTCGAATGATATCAACTGCTCCTCATTTCTGAGCAAGAAGGCAGAAATAAGGCAAGTCCATAAATTACCGACATATGAGGCCTGATGTGAGCTCCATGCAAGAGGGTGTGGAGGGGAAAGGGAATATGAATAAGAGCACCTCCCACTAGGAGAAACTAGGGAGGAGAAAATTTGAATGAAACTTGAAGACCGGGAACAACTTTTTTCTTGCTTTATGTTTTCTCATTACTACAGAAATATACAACCATTATTTTTTAAAAATCAAGTTTTATACATATATATATTCTCACCTTATAATCCCTATAATCATCACTTCCCTTCAAGAATAATCATTAATGGGGTACAGTTTTCCATTTTTTCTCTCTATGCATTAACATTTGTTACTACTACTAATTTTTTCAAGAATGGAATCATACTATACATATTGCAGAGCAACATGCTTTATCATCTGGGAGTATGCACGGAATATCATTCTGTGGCAGCACATGCGCCTCTACTCATTTCCCAACAGTGTCACAGTACTCCATTGCAATCGACATACATCAATACGGTTTAACAGGTAGAAATCATGTGGCAAGGGAGTAGAGGAGGAGGGAAGCAGAGAAGCTACAAGACGAAAGTAGCATAAACAAAGGCAGGGAGGAAGGGAAGTCCAGGACACAATTAGAGGAAAAAGAAGCAGTCCCATAGCTAGAAAACAAGGTGAGTGTGTATAGGATCATAGTAGGAAGAAAGAGAGAGGTTGTGGGGTCTCTCACAGTCTAGGTTGAGAAGTTGGTTCTTAACTCTCCAACCAGTGGGGAACCACTTCAGATTTTTCAGCAAAAAATCTTGTTACAATATGAACAGTGGCTCAGAACAGCGATCCCTAACAGTTTTGGCACCAGGGACTGGTTTCATGGAAGACAATTTTTTCATGGACTGGGGTGGGGGGGTGAGGGCTGGTTTCGGGATAATTCAACTGCATTACGTTTACTGTGTACTTTATTTCTATTATTATTACATTGTAATACATAATAATTATACAACTCACCACAATGCAGAATCGAATGCCGCTGCTGATCTGACAGGAGGCGGAGCTCAGGCGGTGATGCAAGTGATGGGGAGCAGCTTTAAATACAGATGAAGCTTTGCTTGCTCACCCTGCCACTCACACCCTGCTGTGCGGCCCAGTTCCTAACAGGCCATGGACCACTACCCGTCCGTGGCCCAGGGGCTGGAGACCACAGGCTTAGAAAGACTGACGTGAACGGTATGTGTAAGATGCACCTGGAGGCACACACACCCGGAGTTGGGGAAACTGGGTAGGGAGCTATTGCCGTAGCTCAGAAAGAAGTCATGGGGTAGGAACAAGAGGGGGCCTAGATGACTGATGAGACTGGGCTAGGGGAAAGGAAGAACGGAGATGCCTAAGTTTCAAGGTGAGGTAACTGGGAGAATGCTGATGCCATGATTAAATAGGAAGAATGAGTTTGGGGGGAAGATATCATAAGTTTGGTTTAAAAGACTGTAGTACCAATGGGACAGACAGATATATATCACCAGACAGATGAAAATATGGGAGGGGGTTCAGGAGGTGAGGCTGAGGCTGGAAACACAGGTTTGGGAGTCATCGCATGGCAATGAGCGCTCAAGCCAGAAATCTCTGAGGCAGAAAGTGAAGAGAGAAGAAACAATGTTTATGACAGCCTTGATAAATGGCTACACCTTTTCAGACGGAAGAAGAAAAGGAGTCAGGAAAGAGCTAAGAATGGACTCCACTGAAATAACAAATGTAGAAGCAATTTGCCAAATGTAACATCTCCATAAATGAGTTATTAAGATAATAAATCATTATATTTCTTTCTTCATTCTCCCCTTTTCTAGCTCCACTCCACGGGCTGGCAATCAGACATCAACACCAGCCCAGACCCCAGGACTATTTCTTTATTCCTAATCCAACATTCTGCTACAGTCCCCCCTCTTTCCCCACGTCACAACAAGGTGAGGGAATCAAGGGGGCTGGCAATAGTGTCTTGGAAGTGACAGTTGCCATGAGGTCCATGCTGTGTGGGGAAGAGTGAGGCCACACGGACTACTGAAAGATCATAACAACCAAGCTGGGGGCTGAGCGGCTACAGGCCTGGCTCCCAGAGGCTTATGGGAACTGGAGCACAATCAATGGGGGGTGGGGGCGGCACAGTCATGCTGTCGTAAGTTCTGGGCGAGAAGGTGACAGAGGAGGTGGAGCTGTAAGGCTATGGGAGGGAACTGTCGGAAGTAGGGGGAGGCCAGAGGAGGAGACGTGGGTATGGTTTCTTGGGATACAGGAGGAACTGGGCTTAAGAGAACCTTCCCCCGTGCACCGAGTTTTCAAACAATGGGGAGGAGAAAGGCCTCCTCAGGGAAAGGTGACCAGGCCACCCCTCCATGTCTCAAGTGGCTACACGTGGTAGCAAGCATCCAGCTACCCTTCCCCTGCCAATTCCCACTCTCTCTCCTCCTCCAAGCTGGCTAAGGCAACCAGCACCCATGTCTACTGTAATTTGGGTACCTCCCTACCCCTCCGTGGAACACTGCCTCTGTCCCAGGTTCTATCCTTCACCGTCTCTTGCCATGCAGAGCAATTATTAAACCTGTCCAGCTGCTACCGCTAGAGCCCAGACTCCTCTGAAAAGGTGACAGAGAATTTGACCCTCTGCTTCCTGCTGCTGCTCTGCCCACAATGATTCTTTCATTCACTCGTCCAGCAAACATTTGCTGACCGCTGACTAGGCACCCTTTTCTTTTTGTCATTTCTCTGACAAATAATAGTGAAGTCAAAAACATCATGAAACATTTTCAAAATCCAAAGCCTTCCTGGTCAGTTGAATGGCTGACAATAAAGTCTTTCTATTAAGTGAGATTTCATTCCCCATGGGAACACATGCCCCTGTCCTCAAATGCCAGGGCTGAGCTCATTCTACCTGGGAAGCAGAGTCTAACTTCTGGTACCAGCTCCGCTACCTCACCCAGCTCCTGTCCATCAGCTCAGTTTCTAAGAACAATTTCTGGGGCAATGATGGGAAGCATCCTTCTGAAGAATTCCACTTCACATATGCCTGGACTCCAAATGATTCCAGTGGGGCTCCTGGCTAGACTGCCTACTGTGGCAAATATGCCCAGATTGCTCCCTAGCCCCTTTCAAGTGAAAACTTGGCTTTGGTCAACCGTCTACTGTTCTCAGCTCCTGCAGGGTCTGCCTCAGTTACAGAGAGGTACTCAGCTTGAGGTCATGACTTTCTGGGGCAGCCTATAACTAGAGACTGAGCCAGGCATGGGTATAAAAACCTAACCATTTTGGCCCAGTGCAGGACAATGTGAAGGACAATACTCATTCCAGAACTTCTCGTCGGGATGGTCAAGGCTTCATCAGGCTTGCACCCAAATTTGACTTCTTCCTCTGCTCAATCTTGCTTCCCCACACTTTCCTTTCATAGGGGTTGATCTTTAATAGATACACTTCACTCCAACCTGTATCTTAGCATCTGCTTCAGGAGAACCCAACTTACAACACTTACCAAAAGCTTTTCAAACTTGTGAAGCTGCTACACCTTCTGGGTTCTGTTTGCGGCAGAACCCCAAGCTCTGGTATGGCGGGACCACCATCTCAGAAGGAAATAGAAACAGTAATACCCGCCCTCTGTGACTACGTAACATCTGTAGGACTTCTCAAAATAACTTTTTTAAACTGCGTAAACAGTAGGTAAAGATTTAAAGTTTCCAGCACCACCCAGCAATCATAATCATGTTTTCCAGCTGGCACGCTCTACTCAGTCACTGGTTCAGATCCTCCACTGTTCCCTTGAACCTCTGACTCCCCACTCTCACTGCAGGCCTGGCCTGCACCATAGAGCAAAGAGAAGCTATCAGATGGGGTCTCCCCAACTTCCCACTAGCAAATGGATGGACTCCACCTTTTCAAGAACTTTACCTGTTATCCATCCTCTCTCCTGAATCTTCCACAGGTCCCTATAAACTAGAGTGTTTCCATTAGCATTTACACGGTCTCCAGTGTCTTCCTCTCTTTGTTAAAAAAGACATAGAGTCCATCAGTAGATAAATGGATAAATGAATTTATCCATACAATGGTATTTCCATACAATAGAATATTAGTTAGCCATAAAAGGGAATGAAGTATTGACATACGCTGCAACATGGGTGAACTTTGAAAACTTTATGCTAAGTGAAAGAAGCCAGACACAAAATGTCACACAATATATGACTCCATTTATATGAAATACCCAAAATAGGTAGATTTATAAAGACAGAAAGGAGCTACATGGTAGCCAGGGGCTAGCAGATAAGGGAATGGGAGTAACTGCTTAATGGATATGGGACTTCCCTTTGGGGTGATAAAAATGTTTTGGAATTAGATAAAGGTGGGTGATTGTACAACATAGTGAAATGTACTAAATGCCACTAAACTGCTCACTTTAATTTTAGTTGCTTCTCAGCCTTTGGCTAAGATCAAGTATAAAATAGGTAATTTTATATCACGTGAATTTTACCTCAATTTAAGAAAAAAAAGACATAAAGAAAAACCTCCCTAGAGCCCTTATGGGTACCGCTTTTCCTTATCTCCTTTCATTTCTTACACTGACAAACTTCAAGGGTCATCTACACTTGAAGTCTCCCTCTCCTCACCTCCCATTCACTCCAAAGCCCACTTCACTCTACTCCCATGCAGTGACAACCGCTGATGTTTCCCACTCCTCACCTCATGAGATCTCTTGGCAGCAGCTGACACAGGAGACCAGCATTCTCAGTCCTAAAGCCCTGAGCCCTGACTTCCTTGGGACTGTACGTCTCCGATTAGCTCCTACCTCTAGAGTCTCTCCTTTGCAAGGTTCCTTTGCCAGCTTACCCTCTTCTGGAGCTCGCCAGTTCTCATGTCTCTGACTGCCATCTAATGATACACACACACACACACACACACACACACACACACACACACACGCACACAGAGGAGTACACAGAAATAAAACTAGAAGGACCGAGTAGATAATAAAACGTATTGCAAAGCCTCTATAATTAAAATGGTTTGGTATTGGCACATGAATAGACAAAATTTCTGATGGAACAGAAAAGAAAATTCAAAAATAGACTCAACTGCATATGGAAATTTAGTATACAATAAGAGTAGCATCTCAAATCTGTGGGGAGAGGATAGACTTTTTAATAAACAGTGTTAGGATAACTTAACAGACATATTGAAAAGATAAAATTAACTCCATTCCTTATGCCTACATATCAATTTAAATTCCAAACAAATTAGATATTTAAATGTAAAAAATGAAACCATATGAATTTCTAAAGAAAGCATAGGTGACCTACTCTATAACCTGGGAGTAGTGAATAACATTCCTAATTATGATTTGAAATTCAGAAGCAATAATAAAAATATCAATAAATTTGATTATACAAAAATAAAAATAATTTTATAAAAATTTTAAATGCAAGGGAAAATACCGCAAAGTAAAAAGACAAATGACAAACTGGGAAAAGTACTTCCAACTTAACATGACAGACAAAGTGTTACTATCCCTATACATAAAGAGCTTTTAAAAGTAAAGGAGAGGCCGGCGTGGTGGCTCACACCTGTAATCCTAGCACTCTGGGAGGCCAAGGAGGGAGGATCGCTCAAGGTCAGGAGTTCGAAACCAGCCTGAGCAAGAGTGAGACCCCGTCTCTACTAATAATAGAAAGAAATTAATTGGACAACTAAATATATATAGAAAAAATTAGCCAGGCATGGTGGCGCATGCCTGTAGTCCCAGCTACTCAGGAGGCTGAGGCAGAAGGATCGCTTGAACCCAGGAGTTTGAGGTTGCTGTGAGCTAGGCTGACGCCACAGCACTCTAGCCCGGGCAAACGAGTAGGACTGCATCTCAAGAAAAAAAAAAAAAAAAGTAAAGGAGAGAAAGACGAACAACCCAGTATAAAAAAGGGCTGGAGATACGAACACAGGCAGTTCACAGAAAAAAAAATACAATGCTGTTTGATTGTATGAAAAGATGTTCAACTTTGATTATAATATAAGAAAAGAAAAATAGAACTATAGTAGTATACCATTTCTCACTTATCAGACTGGTAAATACTCTTCAGGTGACACTAGGAAATGGGTACTTGCATACACGGATCCAGGGATGCAAAACAGTACAGCCCGAATAGAGGGGAATTTGACAACATCTAATAAAATGATAACTGCATTTACCATTTGACCCAGAAGTCTGACTTCTAGGAACTGATTGCATATATTGGTAACAACCTGAATGAGCTTGGAAGTAGATTCTTCTCTGGAGCCTCCAGAAAAGAACACAGACTGCCTAACACCTTTGTTTCAGGCTATGAGGCCCTGAGCAGAAGACCCAGCTAATCAGTGCTTAGATTTCTGACCTACATAAACCATGAAACAATAAATGAGGTAGTGTTTGAAGCCACTAAGTTTGTGGCAATGTGTTTCACAGCTGTAATTTGCAATATAGCCCTACAGATGGGAGAAAGGGTTCACACTGAGAGCCAGAGAGAGGAATAAGTGGGCTGTGTGGGATCTTAGGCCATGTAGTTTAGCCGGAACAGCAGGCAGGCAGAGCTGGGGACTTACATCAGCTGAAGTTCTTGAGGCCAGATGTCCTTGCCTGACCATCCAACAGGGGTGTGGGAGTAGCAGATAAGGATAAAGGTCAAGGGGGGAGCCCCCAGCAGGCTGCATTGCTGGTGAAGAGGATATGATCACTGAGACTTCAGATTTACCTTCAATAATCTCTAAGTACTTTTGTTTCTTTCATTTTCCCTTCTTTTTTCCCTTTCTCTTTTCCTGGACACTCAGACTAACTTTAAACTGGATGGCCTTGAAAAAGAAAAAAAAAAAAAACTTAACAAAAGGGCAGCCAGTTATTTGGTACAAATTTCTCCTTTGTAAGTTTTCCTTTTATGTAAGTCTATTTCTGTAGATAAATTGAACCCAACTGTGATATTTAAATACTTTTAAGAAAGTACATTCTGTTTTACTTGCAAAGGGAGGGGACCCTTGGCCTCTGCCTTAAGACAGGCAAAATGGAAGAGGATGCAAGATGCCTTGCCTATTTCTCTCTAAAAGGAAATCTAGCCCCAGGCCCAGCTCAATTCCTGTGCCCAGCAGGGAGCGGGCCTTTGTTTGGAAAGCACCACAGGTGTGATGGGCACAGCACCAAAAACAGAAAGCAAAACTGCTAAATCTCTGGGCTCAGGACAAGGGGAACATGAAAACAACAGGAAATGGAGAGTGTCAGACATAAGGGAAATATCTTTTATATTTTGTTGCTCCTGATGACTGTTCAGGCCTCAAATCAGTATGACTCTATTCTTTGAGAATTGTATTCTATGAAAGCTTTAAAATATATTATGAGATTGCTATGGTTTGAATATGTCCCCCAAAGTTTGTATGTTGGAAACTTAACCCTCAATGCAAAAGTGATGAGAGGTGGGACCTCTAACAGGTGATTAGGTCATGAGGGCTCTGCCCTCATGAATGGATTAATGTTGCTTATCACAGGAGTGAGTTTGTTTTTACAAGAGTTTGTTACAAAAGCAAGTTCAGCCTGGTGTGACGGCACACACCTGTAGTACCAGCTTCCCAGCTATTCTGGAGGCTCAGGCAGGAGGAAGGATCATGTACACCCAGGAATCCGAGGCCAGCCTGGGCAACTTAGTGAGACTCTGTCTCTTTAAAAAAAAAAAAAAATGAGTTTGGCCCTCTCTCACCATGTGATGCCTTCTATGTTATAATACAGCACAAGGCTCGCAATAGATGGAGGCCCTTGAACTTGGACTTCCCAGCCTCCAGAACTACAAGGAATAAATCTCTGTTCTTTATAAATTATTCAGTCTCAGGTTGTCTGTTACAGCATAAATGGACTAAGACAGAGATAAATCAAGTTCCAAAAACAGGTGTTTATTGAACAGGTGCTGCCCACAATCCTTCAGAGCTCAGTTAGCCCTCTCTCTCCTCTACACTAACTCGCTTCTTGCACCTGAAAAGGTGCTGACACTACAACTCTTCACCCAACACCACCTCCATAAAGTATCACAGGGCCCCATAAGCGCCCCCCTGGTGTGAACCAAAATAAAATTTTAAGGCTCCCCCCCCACCGGCTGACTGAATGGACCCCCTCGTGGCCAAAGGAATATCCTAAAATTGTCTGCCAGGAGGGAGGTCAGACATGCCTCATCGTGCCCCCCTCCCTTCTTGGAGTCCTTTGTGACCCATTGACAGGCCTAA